>JASAMV010002087.1:0-52341 GCA_030248065.1 Rhynchonema sp. JSB1_4
ATATGTCGCTTAGCATTACCATGCTAGCTCCGATGTTTTCAGCCTGACGGCAGTCTGGAGCGTCTGTTGCGCGAGAGCGACCTACTGCGGCAGGCGTATGGACATTTCTTCGATTATGTCATTCTCAACAATGACATCGACGAAACAATCAAACAACTTGAGCTGATAGTCGAAAAACTGCACGCCTGCAGTCAATGGCTGCCCGTCAGTTGGGTGTATTGATTGACCGGGCGGGCGGGCGGAATCGATTGTTGATATGTACACACATTTATTGATTGAGTGATTTCAATGTGGGCTGGTGTGGTTGATTGATGTTTCCTGCCGTTGTTGTTTATGCATATACACGCAAACACGCACGCAAATGTGGCAAATGTACAGACAAACTTATCTGATCCATTATTTACAAAAATATACCTTGCAGTCAGAGTTGATGGCGTTATTTGATGACTTTATTTGGTTTGAGTATCGTATTAAACGTGTTGCTCTGCGCTGCACTGTGCTTTTGTTTTAAATTAAAAAACTTTTTGAATTATGTAACCCATATCTCAGAAATGCAAATATTATTTCGTCTACCATTATGGCACAGAAATTTCATCCAAAAATCTGAAGATGCCAAGAGTGAAACTTCTATTTTTGTGATATTGTGTAAACAAAGAAACAAAAGAAAAATTTTGATCAAGTAATAAAATGGTAGAAATACCAAACAACAAACGTCCCTCGTTATTTTTTCAGGAGCGACTTTGCCATTATATCTGTTCCAGTAATTTATCGCACGCGCGAGCAAAAACAACGTCAAGATCAAAAAATACTGAAATACCAACATCTCGAATATGATGAGCAAAGGGACGTGTTTGACATGCCTATGACCCTTTAAACTATTCGTTCAAATTTCAGTAATAGTAACTGCTAGAATGCGTCAGTTTTGTCAAAATACGCCCCCGGGTCTGATCTCCTCACTTTTCACCAGTCGAAACGAATCAAAGATCGTAATTGATAAACGGTTGAAACACATTGAACAGTCGGTTGTCGGTTATTGGCGAACAATCTCAAGGTCTTCTTGGGGTCACGAATCCAAATTCTTTGGCATTCCTCTCTTAACAATCATTCATGCCTGGACATTTCAGTGTATGGACGATCGGCGCTACCCACCATTGTTTAGTGACACTGACAAACAGTGTTTGCTGTAATTACCTTTTGGGCCCCCGCATTAAGCTCGGCGGTGATAGGATCAGATCGGGCTTGATAATTTCTGTTTTCTTGCAGACGTGTTTATCAACAAGCCACCTGCGTTACAGCCTGGCACCCCTGCTATAATCCAAAACATTCTGCATATAAGATAGTCAATGACCAAAGGTGATCGAAAAAACATACCGACAAGTTGCGTGGTCTGACAGGTTCTCGACCACACGCTAATTTTGAAACTCGCACTATTTTGTTGTGACGTGTAAAACCCGTCACGTGGTCACTGAAAGTTTGGTGATAATTAGTATTAGTCTTGTCGAGATCGAGACCTACATCTCAAACTTTTCTTATCGAGACCGAGATCGAGATTGATTATTGAGATCGAGATCAGCAAAAACTTCGAGGTCGAGATCGAAATTTCGGAGTCTTTCTTTTTTCTATCTGTGATCCTCCAAGCCACACCAAACATTACGGACACGGCAGGCTTTGAACCTGCGTCTTCTAGATCCGGCTGTTCTAACCAGCTGAACAACGCGTCCGTCTGACAGGCGGGCTTGAAGGATCTCACATACCTATGCAGCACCAAATGACTGCACGAACAAGGTACTGTATGTATGCTCACTGACTCCATAACGTGTAACGCATACTGCGTATACACACACACAGCCACTCTCAGCGTAACACACACTGACTGCACGGGCTGTAGCACAGGTCAACGGACCACTATCTTTTGTAATTCGGTCTTTACATTAAAAGTTTACACCGCAGTTGATTTGGGCCAAAGGACCTGAGTACACAAGGTTTTGACCAGATGAGAACGCATGGCTATGCACAACGGTGATTTAGTACAATTGCTCGAAATATACCGCAACGGTTGTCACACGAGTAAGTACCAGTTCTGCAAAAGTGTCCACATTTGTGTGGTATTGGTCGCACAATGACTTTATAAGAATTGGTCAAATTTTTTTCCTGAATCGTAAAGAGGGAAAGTGACGGGGCAATGACGTTGCGTTGCGTTATCGCACACAAAGCATGTAGTAAAGAGAATGTTTCAGACCTGCGGCAACGTGGTTGATCTGCCAGATTATTTTCAGCTGAAAATGTTTTGTGAGAATCACAAATAGCACAGTGGTTAAGACTGACTGAACGTGAAAATCAGGATCGATTTGATGAATTCTTATATAGTCATTGTGCGACCAATAGCAGACTCGAGCATGCTCCTAGGCCTTTGTCAAAGCTTGAACGAATTAAGGGCTCCATTAGTCACAATGGAAGATGGAAAATGGAAATGAAATAAAACATTTTCTGCAGCAGCCATGTTTTGACGACAAAAGCATTTTCTGTTCTGATCAATTCGCGGCCATTGATTGGTCAGAGTTTACATAGAAAATGTTTTGTTTCATTTACATTTTCTATTTTCCACCATGACCAAGGGCGCCCGAAAACGCTAATCTACCGCGACCTGCCCCACGAGGGCTTTTAATTCATGCACAGGATAAAACAGACGGAAAGAGTCAATCTGTATGCAATCGTCTGCGTTCATAGTGCACTAATCATATGGTATGAACGTCCAATCGAGAGAAACTTCTTGAGACAAGCTTTGGTGGCCCAATTAACCGTCATGTGATGTTTGGGTGCTAAAGCCCAGAACAGTCCAGCTTGATCTCGAAACTTCATCTCGAGATCTCGAATCAATTTTTTCTTGAGCGGGACGAGAACGAGATCTCGAACATCTTACCTTCGAGATCGAGATCGAGATCTCGAAGCCAAGAAACACTTCGAGATCGAGATCTCGCTGGAACACTGGTGATAAGGTCCCACATGTTGATACTGTGACTTCCCATGGGCTTTGGACCGGCAGACATGATTTAGGTAGACATAATGAGTTTTCGTGCTGCTTTCAATGTTTTTGCACCGACTCACATGTTATTTCCGCCTAACCTTTGTTTCAAATTACAGCAACAAACGACGTCATCTTTTTCCCGTTTTATTGTACCATAAAATTTTCTTTTTTTCACGCCATGCATACATACATACAGTACCTGTCTATAGACCAACCGCTATCTAATCACGATGAGAGCACCAAGTGTACATGTGGATCCACCCAGGGTTGGGCTAGGAGTAAAATTAAAAAATTTTTTTTAAAAAAAAGTTCGCCACTTTTCGGTTTCTAAAAATTTGAAAAGTAAGCTCACTTTTTTTAATTCACGACTTTTTTATTGTTGTCCTAACCTTTTACTTTTCTTTCACACATTTTTTTCTTTTCATGTTACAACACAGGCATGGTGGACAGACTAACATACACGAATTGTCACCTTATCGGGCTCATCGTAAATAATATCATGTCACTACTGCCCGTTTGTAAACACACAATCGGTAGCAACTATTCCTATGTTCTCGATTGTAATCAAATATACCTAATTACTAAATTTGACAGCTTTTTACATTGAAAACCAAAATTTTTGTGGCCCGGAAAAAAGAAGTAAATCTTAAACTTTTTTAAAATTCAATTACGCTGAGAAAAGTTTTGTAATAAAATTCTTTTTAAATCCAACCTGGGATCCATCAGATGGCAGACCAGAACTAATATTGACCCAACCTCCACCAGACACCAGACACCCCAATGTCACTTTTAGCACCTTTTTTGAATTCATGCGCCCCTGTTTGTTTACCATTCAGAATTAGTTTTCAAGGCATATGTTTCATTTCTGGCAGCTCGTGGTTCGGGGTTGCGCGATGGTTCGCTGCATGGTTCATTCATGTGCGATCATAATGGAGAAGCTAGGCAGACGCGCGGTTGCGGTATGCGGTTTTGAAAAAAATCTTTGCAGTTTGCGGTTTTGGAAAAAGAATCTACAGTATGTCCAGGCCAAGCCAGACGGGTTGAGGGTCTTGACCTTTGTTATTAAAACCGCAAACCACATCCCCGCGTCTGCCTGGCCACACCATTATGATGGCACATGAATGAACCATGCAGCGAACTATGACGCTCAGACGCCTAAAATGCTATTGATAAACGGCAGACGTGTCGTCTTACGCGATACGCAAATCTACCACGTCAATGACATAAAAACAAAGCGCGCCAATAATACTTTTTAAAAATAGATCTGTAAGTTGCCGATAAACTGGCGCATGAAAGGCGTACTTTCTATGGTGTTATGACGCCTTTCCTAACCGGATTTCCTGACCTGTGACCATGCTTTGCAACAGCATTCCTTGGAACAGGTGTTCAAAATAGGATATCCGTTGGAGCACTGCAATTAGTGCAGTAGGTGGGATAAAAAAACTTTCCGGCAGCAGATTTGAGAGCTGTTTGACGTAATGTTTGAATGAAAAGATCTCTCGTGGTTTGAAGCCTGGTAAAATATCTGTTACGAGAAATCCAATACTTCATCAGATCATCACAAACATTTACATCGGTCCTCCACCTCTCTTGCTATAGGTAGGTTCGAAGTTTCGATAATTGTTGCGCTTGCAATTCTGAGCAAATGTTGCGGGGTCAAAAAACTTGCTGACCAAACAACGGTCGCTGTCTTGGTAGGGGCACTAATCGTACACGACTCACATACGACGTTCACTCGTGTGTGCCCGCCCCGACAGAACTAATCGCTTTTGGGACTCGTTGGTGCTGGGATCAAATCTCAAAGGAGAGCAACGTCCAAGCGGAGTCATGGGTCAACTCAATAATCTTCCGTCCCTGATGAAAAGGGTCGGCAGCCGCAATCGGCCTGTTTGGTAGATCCCGCTCGTGGAGTCCTAATACTGTGGAATGTCTTTATCCTTTTAAAGCTGCTGGTCAACAACCAATCGACTTCGTTTAATCTTGGGGCAGTGCACATAAACAAAGATGGAATATCGTGTTACTCGACCCTGACTTGGGGAGTCGATTGGTTGCTTCCTGATGTTTCACGGCCGGGTTGAAGTTTGCCCCTCAGTGAAAAAATGCAAAAAATTTGCCGGGTTTCCGTGGAAAGGACAATTCGAGGCCATGTTTAATAATTTCAGAATATCAAGCCCCAACACTTTGTTTCATCAGTATGATATATAGTTTTGCACGAAACAGCTTGCATCCTGAAGGAGAAGTCATTTAGTTCCAAAAACCTGGTGTTTTTTGGTCACCGTTTTCTTCGTCGATAATTTTAAGCATCTGTGCAAAAATCCTCTAATTACTGTGTACATAACCTGTGCTTTTGTGTTCTCTGCACCAAACACAGCTAATGCAATAAGTCGGACAACATGCGCAAGTCGGTCATTATGGGCGTGCGCGACCCCAAAAAGATAAAACATTTTTGAGTGCTGGAATCTGCGCGTTGTTTTTGAGCGCGCACGCCCATAATGACCGGCTTGCGCATGTTGTCCGACTTATTGCATTAGCTGTGCTTGGTGCAGATAACTCAAAAGCTCAGGTTATGTACACAGTAATTAGAGGATTTTTGTGTCCGATCAACACATTTGCTGGTTAATCACAGATGCTTAAAATTATCGGCGAAGAAAACGGTGACCAAAGCACACCAGGTTTTTGGAACTAAATGTCTTCTCCTTCAGGATGCAAGCTGTTTCCTACAAAGGGTGATATCTTCGAAACGGTGTAAAGGTCAGTTGGGTGTAAAGGTCGGTGGAAAGCTCGGTCGAAAGCTTAGTGTGATAGACCTCGGTGTAAACTTGAAACATTCCACGTTAATAACAGGCAATGTTTCACGTTTACAGCGAGCTACGCCGACCGTAGCTCTCGACCGAACTTTACACCGACCTTTACGCTCAACTGAGCTTTACACCGTTTCGAAAATTCCACCCAAAGCCGTATATCATACTGATGAGGTAAATGTTGGTGCTTGATATTCTTAAATTCTTAAACGTTGCCGTGAATTGTGCTTTCCACCTGGAAGCCGGCATAACTTTTGCATTTTTTCACTAAGGGGCGAACTTCAACCTGGCCGTGAAACATCAGGAAGCAACGAATCGACTCTCCAAGTGAGAGTCGAGTAACACGATATCCCACCTTTCTTAATGTGCACTGCCCCCCAAGATCAAGCGAGGTCGATGGGTTGTTGACCAGCAGCTTTAAGCAGCGGGCGACACTGCCCAACCCAAAGTTAGGATCTCTTTAGGTGGCCGCTACTCATGGACTTACAGCTGTTTTGTCCCCCGCTGTTCTGTCCACTGCATGTTCAATTTGGCATGACATTTTTGCGCAAAGCAACTCACAATTGATGAATCTACAGATTAATCCAGGTGACAATGTACCGTACTCTTCTCTTCAGATGGGGGAGAGTGAGTCACAAAAGATAGGAATCCAAGTAAACATGTACCTTTTTGCATGTAGATACATATGTAGGTGTATTTTTATTTGACCTTTCCAATCGCGAATTCTTTGATTCTCAACTCCGTTATCTTCTTGGGTCCTGTGCTAGTGTTATGTATCCCTGAAGTCTGTGTTCTGAGACTGTGTCAAAGACACTACGCAAACAACCTTTTGGAGCTAATGCATTGCTCAACGCTTGTAGATTATTTGAATCATTCCTGTGTTTTGCCTTACTGTATATCATGTTATTTTCACCTGTGCTTTGTACAATACAATGGCACAATGGCAACAGCAATTGGAATTGACCGCACTCAACTAACCTGAAACGGGCACATAAAGTAGCCGTTGCAGTTCACGCTGTTTCTTATGAGCCTAAAGTAAGAACACACGCTGAATATCGCAATAAAACAACAGCTTGGGGGCCAACCTGTCGCTATAATTCTCTAAATTGCTTTCTTAATATATTCTTTATAGCGAACAAAATTTTCTGTACATGTCGATTTAGTATGTTGGGGGTGGACTGTATAATTTATTTTCCCACCTTCTCGTGAGCCGATCATGCATGCCCCACAGCACACACAGGTGTGACATTTATGCAGTTTCGGTCGACGAGATGAGCTTGTTCTGTGAAATTCTCGGCCAGCTGCAGCTTTAAAAATCCGTAGTTCTCATTTTTCATTCACAAATTAAGTTTCGCCTCGCTGACCCATGTATGTACTCTTGTCTTTGTAAATGTGTAGCAGGATGTCAGCAGAGTAACATTTTTGAGCACAAATGATTTCGGATTGTATGCGCGCTTCCGTTATTATAGTTGTTTTTGTACTCTGTGGCAGCATGTCTGAACACGCGTTAGCCCGTGCGTCGTGTTTTATTTACTGTAAGCCAGGAATGCCAAAAGAAACTGCGATCGGTTGTTGCAATAAGTTAAATTGCCTTAATTGTATATCCTACAAGGTTTTTCACTGTACAACGGCCCTGAATTTTTTACGCAGTGTGCGCATTGCGGGGAATCCGCGGCAGCACAAAATCGGAACTGGAACAGGGACCCAAGATGTTCACTATTGACGGCGTTGTTCACTGTTCGCTGTTCGGTAGAATAGGTTTTCGAAGTCGGGGAATCCGATCAAAATTCTGCCACTACTATCCTATCAAATTGTTTGTAATTTGTAAACCGTGCGAAAACTATTGTAGGTATGTACTACGCATCTACAGGTTACTTGCTGGATCCCTCCTTTTTTCTTTGTTAAAAAAGATGCCAAAAACGATTGTGCTGCCAACACCATGCGGCATCATCTGGCTGCTGGGCGTCACCCACTGTTCCCTTCGGTGCGCCCAAGCGTCAGCATTTACCCGTTCCCGTCCCGCATAGCCCAGGTTCGATACCAGCTACATGGTCAAACAAAATTCAATTGTAACGCAACCATGTGTTCCAAAGTGAAAGAACTCAATGGAAGCTGAAGTTGACATGTTTTTTGACAGGAGGTCTTGGCACAAGAATTTGTTTTTCTGTGTTCGCGGTGACAATCAGTGGCGTAGTTGGGGGGGGGGGGGTTTACCTGCTGGTATGGGGTATGGGAAATCGGCCGGGGTATGGGGTATGGGAAATTTTTCGTTTTTGAAACAAGCATCTCCAGGAAATGACGTTTCGACCCTGAGAAGTACCAAAATGGACCATTTGTTTGTCTAAAAATGTCAAAAATAGCTTGCTACAGCAAGAAAACCCTGTTTTAAGCACTTTGTTGACCAATTTTTGGCACTTTTGGGAGATTTTGGCGGGGTCTTTTTTTCAGAAACCCCACCTACGGGTATAGGAGATTTTGTTTGAATTTTTGGAGAACCCCTCTGGTTGATTGAATTTTGATTTTTGGGGGCTTGTATGGGAAATTTCCTGAAAATTAGGCTGGATATGGGAAAATTTCGGTCTCTCAGCGACATCACTGAGTGTGACGTAAACGCAAACTGTGCGCATGAAATAATACTGCAAGAAGGTGTCAGACCCACCTGTTTTTTCATTACTTTTGACGGCCAGCTAGAATACTGTAATAGTATAGACAAGTACCAGATCCCACGGTGTTTTTAAAAATTTGTTTATGATCCGGTGGCGACATTTGGCTCCCCGCCAAATTTGACGGAAACACATGTTTGTCAATTTTATCGGAGCTTTGTAGCGCCGTAGTGCTAAGCAACGTGATGCATCAGTCCTTATAGTGCGCTAATTTTAAAAATGGAAACTCACGCCAAGAAACACAAACTTGCACACAACGTGTAAGGCGTGAACTTCCAGGTCCACGCAATATTTCATTCCGCTGCGAGCCCACACGAGCGATTGCGGGCAAGATATGGTTGACATTTTTGTAGTGTACTGAGTGCAGTAATGTTGGTCTGTTTCGCCCTGCTTTCGCAGACAGACCGAGGCGCCAGCGCTCGTCAGTGCGAACGTCTCCGGCAGATTTGCCTCTAAAAAGCCCCACCAGCGGATCTTATCACTGGGCTGTAACATCGGCTGATAGTTTTGTCGTCAAATAAAGTTGTCAAAGCAAGCAATAATCCATGAGCCCCAGCTCAAAATAATGCAAGTGATTTGACGACAAGATGCGACGACATGACTTGATGACATTACTATAAGCCGTAAGATCACTGCGTGCAAACTTATAAACAGAGTTTCGTCACCAGGGTTGGATTAAAAAAAAGTAAAAAAAATTTTGCAAAAAATTTTTTTTAAAAAGCTGGCCACTTTTTTATTTTAAAATTTTAAAAAGTAAGTCCACTTTTTTTTATTATTTTTTCACTTTTTTCGTTATTGTCTGACTTTTTAAGGTAAAAAGGCATGTTTTCATGTGTTTTATTGCTCATTATTCTCAAAAAATTGCCTATGGCGCTTATATTTCAGTTTGAAATGGTGTTGTGATGGACTCATACAGTTCCCAGACATCCCAACAACCGCTGCATGTATAATATAGGACACCCCATACCGTATACTGTACAGTGATTGAGCGTGTCAAGCTATCGACAGATTCCACGTTGCTCGCCTGTTTGCACGGGTCGTGGATTAGTCATTTGTTGCTTTTGTGACACAAAATGAGTATGGTGTAAGTCTTTATCTCTCTTCAAATTTATACCCAAATTCACAAACAGAAGGTTTTTAGATCGCAGGCGTAAACGTGCAAGTCAGTGGAGAGGTTCTCTTCAGTGTTCCTCAAAACATACCTTACTAACATGATTTCAGAAATTTCATTCTTCAGAAACCAATTTTTTTGGTGTACGGAATAAAAAAAGTGATTTCTAAAAAAAATTTGAAAAGTTTTTTTCAAAAAGTTCGATAATAAAATTTTTTTTAATCCAACCCTGTTCGTCACATACTAGTGCGCAGCTAGGGAAAAGGACCACTACAAGCGGTGCACATAGTGAAGTCACAATGTGTTGAGTAAGAACGTTCTAAGTCAAGGCCCAGCCGTTACTTGACACCAGAAAATGTTAATATCGCATGGGAAAGACGATGGTGGTGTCGTCGAGTTAGTAGTTTGTGGCCTGAGTCCGGTTTCAGACCACGACTTGGACTTCTTGCACAGAAACTGCCCTTCTAAAGCCAAAATCACGGTTGATAATTATGATAATGGGCTTTGTGGTGGCTTGGCAAGTTGTTGGTACCCTAACATTAAGATTAATTGTCCAGCAAAACGTATGAAAGCGCAATTTTTATTAATTTTGATAACCCCTCAGCGAGACCAGAATACAAGTCATTGGTTTTCTGCTGTGTCCGATTTTGGCCAAATGAGGCCGTGGCCAAATCCTAAAAGTCATGTTTATCCTATTGGTTGTTTAGAACTTGGCAACTTTAAGCCAAAGTGCTTTATGAAACATGACCGTGCGCGAAAATTTTACCTGCAATTAAGGCGTAGGTTTTCCTTTTTTCTCTCTGAAATGGTGACTGACACCTTGGGGCCACTTTTATCAAATAAGGGAAGGATAGCCCCCTGCGCCCCCTGGATCCACTAGTGATATGGCAAGTGGCATTCGTTCGCTGCATATCAACCCAGCTAAATATCTCACACTGTAAGGATCAAAACTCGCACGTGACATCGTATAGAACCAAGTTTGATAATCCTCAAATGACAGTGGGCGAGTTAAGCACGGTTGCTCCACAAAGAAGGAAAGGTGAAATTGAGCTGTGCGCCTCTGACGTCACACCCACACGGATGCCCACGCAAGCTCGTTTTGCTTGTAGGCGAAATTTCTCTTTTCACCTGTTTGCTTTGTCTGTCATTTAAATCAGCGAGTCGGCCAAATTCAAATTCTAAATTCTAATCGGCCGTTGGATAACAGTGCGGCCAAATGACTGAAAATGTTTCCGTTTTCGTCAAAAAAGTATGTTTTCCTGTGAGTGGTCGACGATGTACACAAACCACATTGTCACTCTTCATGTGTACACACGTTACTTGATATTGGTCGCATCGGAGCTAGCATGGTAATGCTAAGCGACATATGGTTGATTCCTTATATTGCGTGAGTTGAAAAATTTAAACTCACGCCATTTTCACAAGACTTAACTTGAGAAGCCCAAACTTGCACACAACTTGTACGGCGTGGACTTCTAGGTCCACACAAAATTTCATTCCGCTGCGTGCCCACTCGCGCGATCGCGGGCAAGATACAGTTGAAATTTTTGTAAAAACGTTCTTTCCCTTTTTTTTTTCCACAAAAGAGTAGTCAGGGCCCAGACGTTACTGAACACCAGAAATGTTAATATCGCATATAGGGTTTTCGCACACGAGAAACACGATGGTGCTATCGCTGACTTCGTAACTCCACGACTGAGACCGGTTCCAGACCATGACCACGACTTTTTGTATGTAAAGTGTGCTTCCCGAAGTAAAATTTCGCCGAAAAGTTGGGTTACCAGAACTATTAAAGTTGTTTATGTGGTTTTCGCACTCGAGAAACACGGTGGTGCTATCGCCGAGTTCGTAACTTTTAGTATGAACGGTTCCAGACCATGACTTTTTGTACAGAAAGTATGGTTCTAAAGCCAAAATCAGCGGTTATATGTGTTTTTAATCGTTGTTACGTCAAACATATATTAATTCCAATTGGTTAAATGTTTTTCAGCTCAAAAAGAGCCATAATGGACGCTCAGACACACACAACAATGCATTAGTGCACGCTACGCAGTTGCCTGATTGATAAAGCGCACAATGTATTACCCGCAACACACAGCCAGCCAGCCAGCACACACACACAGGCAGGCAGCCAGCACACACACACACAGGCAGCCAGCACAACAGGCAATGCAGCAATGCACGCGTAGTTACATATGTAGTAAAGCTTGTGAAGGAGATTGGCGAAGCGATGTCCGAGCGGTATAACGCGCAGCACTGAAGATGAAAGGCCGCGGGTTCAAACATTCACGCGCGCAGCTAACTTTGTTTTATCTTACTAACTTTTAATGAATTCTGGGTAACATTTTTCAGTTTTTTTCGTGTTTTTATTTGAGATTAATTATTAAGCACAGGTGCGGTTCGCAGTTTATGCGCTGTGATGTCATTCATGATAAAATACCCACAAGATATCAACTTGTTAATTAAAATTGCTGTTGCTCTCTAACATTCGAAGCTTTTTCCGCATGTATAATTTGACTTTCGTGGGAAAGTTAAATAGTAGTTTTTACGTAACATTGAATGCAAGATCAGATGCAGCGGCCAACACCAAAGCAATCTGGAGACTGATGTTTGACACTTATTTCGTTGCTGAAGCTGAAGGGACAGGTTGCATGGAAGTTCATTGCACAGCTTTGCTTGGTACTAAACCAACAAGTGCCATTCTCTGAGACGATGCGCAATCAGTGCGCTATAAATGATGGTACCTAGGGTGTCAAATACATACCTGGCGGTAAATTAAAAAAAAATAAATAACTTGACAAGTTACCATGTTCCTCAAAAGCATGGACATGCGCGTGGGGCACTGCGTTGGTTTTGTTTCAGTGGTGGGTGAAGACGCAGACACAAGCGTGTCTCCATTGTTAGAACCCCATAGTGAAATCGAAACACAAAATTGGCCTTATGTCACGATAACCACCGACTCATATATCCTGCCAAAAAGTACAGCATCCTTAAACTAACCCCCACACCTCATTGCGCTCATGTGCGTTGATTACTTGAGAAAAGTCTGATGGTCGACATTTTCTTGGTGTTAGAACCATTGCTTGCCGGAACTGAAAACTTTCTGTGCCTGATTTATCCGGGTTCTCTGTTTGGCGCTTGCGCGATATAAAAGAACGACACAAGAAAGAAAAATGCCCCATGGGGCATAAAAGAAATATGGTTCCCTGGCTGACTGGCATAAAAGAACGATACTAGCTTGCACCACTTTGCTGATGTTTCATTAGGCGCTGGAATAAACGTAAGTGTGTTCTGAGCTGTTTGATACCGAACAGTAGACATTGAACCATATTCCCGGCGCGAACTCTTTTGAACCAACACCCAGCCGATATCGAAACTTTCGTGCAAACCCACATACGTATTTAGGCAACTGTTTCTTCTTTTCAACCTCACGACGGTAACTGTGCAGTCTTCGGCTGCGCACGATGGTTCAACAAGGAGAGAAATAAAGAGAATATTGCAATCTTTCAATATCTCCGTGCCCTGTGTCTCTGGTGGCAAGACAGCACGCGCCGGGAATATGGTTCAATGTCTACTGTTCGGTATCAAACAGCTCAGAACACACTTACGTTTATTCCAGCGCCTAATGAAACATCAGCAAAGTGGTGCAAGCTAGTATCGTTCTTTTATGCCAGTCAGCCAGGGAACCATATTTCTTTTATGCCCCATGGGGCATTTTTCTTTCTTGTAATGACTATATGAGAATCCATCCAAAATTTTCCCTGAACTGACAAGCCAGAAAATTTAAATTGACATCGCGCGGCAACGTGTAATCACACATAAAGTATGCAGTAAGCGAAATGTTTCAGAGGTTAAAAACGTGGTTGACTGTCTGGTTTTTTTTCAGATGAAAATGTTTTGTAAGAAATACAAATAGCGCAGTGGTTAAGCGTGGCTCATCCTGAAAATCAAGATGGTTTTGGATGGTCTCTCATATGGTCATTGTGCGACCAATACAAGTCATCAATTATCAAATCACAAAGACTTCGTTTCATCCGCTTCCGTACGAAAGTTGTTCCGTCAGAAGCAGTCCGAAAAAACAAGTCACATTTGTTTTCTCGCTGATTGTCAGTTTCAGTCACAATAAATATGATGTGAATCATTCAGCTGGAATCTGCTTGAGGAGTACACCGAGTCAAATGTCCAAGGAAATCCATTTTTAAAAGCAACCTCGTCACCATGTACAGAAAAAAGAAATCAACACAACCTGAAATTGATGTTTCTAGACAGGAAGTCAGACACAAGAATTGTTTTTCTCTGTTTGCGAGAACCGGTGACGTATGTAAGCATTAAGTGTCTCACCCACCTGTTTTCTTCCTGATTATGCCACACAAAGCAATCACTTTGGTCAATGTGTGACTATATTTGGACACTATGGCCCGTATCAGCTTTGTCGGCGAGCGCTATGGCAACGATTTGGGAACGGATCTGCGTTGGGCCATGCATACGTGCACAAACTGCGTCAGATACCAAAGCCGGTTTTCTTTTCTGCATGAAGCAACAGCCAGCTGGCCATGTGTGTCTATGGTTGTGTGCTGAAGGCTGTGCGCTTGCACTGGTTTCACCCAGTGCACGACTGCATAACGTGTGTTACGCACGGTCAAAAACACGCATGGCCATACATATGTATAGTTGATGTTGCACGCCCACAGTAGTTATTATACTGTATAAATACAACCTTTCCTGCCATAACTTCATGCCACGTATCGTTGCCAAATCGTGCCATGCAACTAGTATGCCGTAGCGATTGCCCGCAAACTGGATATGGCCCTAGTATATGCATGTACACATTACTTTTAGAAGTCTATTATCACACAGTTACATCGGGCTCATTTGCAATAGGGAGAAATTTAATTTTAGCACATGTTTGCCTGCACTGTCGAGTACTGGTGAATTGCGATATGTAACATCTTACCGTTCCGCCCACAAAATTCTGAAACTCGAGGAGTGATAGCGGATGAAGCACTCGCAACAATCATAAAGTCGTGTATTTCTGACATATGTATACCTAATATATCAGAGCAGATTTCTCAATTTTCATGCTTTTACTCTAACAGTCGAGTTTCGGTATGTGTTATTCTGCTGGCGACCAAAAATTGTCACGTCATAAAATTCAGAATCACTCGTGATGTAATAAGCGTGAAATCAAGGTTATTTTTTAATATCTCCATTATATAGTCTGTGCGAACGAACGAATAATGATACAATATACAGTACAGTATAAAGTCACAACGACGATACGCTGATTACCAGTGTTCAAACGGGATTCCGATCTGGAAATCCCGGTCCTTAGATTTCAATCCCGATAGAAGCCTAAAATCCCGATCCCGATTAGTTTCCCGGATGCCAATCCCGATCCGGCATTCTTGTCTGAATTCTTATCAGGATTATCGCTGCTAAAAGTGGATCACTTTTACGCGATGCAAATAAAACAAGCACGACGACAGAAATGTGAAAGAAAAATGGTCGAGTTTAGTACCATTTGACGTCAATTTTAATGCGGGTGCTTTGTAGCCTCGATGGAAAACTTCGGTAATGGTTCATTTCTCCCGCTTCTGTATGAGTCATGGTATGGGAACTGTCAGAAACACATATACATATATATATATATGCAGGTAAAACAAGTCATAATTATCTTCTCGCTAATTGACAGTTTCCATCATTTTAAATACGATATGAATCACTCCTTTTGAATACAGTATTGACATCTGTCAAAAGTATTGATGATAATGACCAGTTAAAACGACTTTCTCTGTTTCTCATTCATTTTGTAATAACACACTGGTGGGATCAGTTTCCGTCCTCAGTTGGTGGTTACGTGACCATTTATAAGCTGTTGTTTAGCCTACTACAGTACCTCACCAATGCTCTGTCATTAACTTTCTTGCATTTGTTTGACCTTGCTATGCTGCTCTGTGTGGCACGTTTTTTTGTCTGTAGCAGTTGATGTCTGTCTGGAACAAAAATGCCCAATTAAACGCATGCATACATGCGTGGGTTGAACATTTCTCCAACAAAAGTCCCTGCCTAAGCTATGATGTCATTACCTTCGTTGCCCACCGGCAACCGTGTTTATATGCGGTTACCACCTCAAGCACGCACCGGCTATTGTGCACAATAGTTCCATATATATATATATATATATATATATATATATATATATATATATATATATATATATATATATATTAGCCAGTGCACGCATAATGCGCTTTACGGATCAGGCAACACGGTTGAAAAGTTTCTCCCAAAAGAATTGCAAAAGTATATATACATGTATTTTGAATATTTGTATTCAAAATAAGTGGTTTTCAAAAAAACCCTAATATTTTTTTCAGATCCAGTAAGGACTCGACAAAACGTCAAGGCAAAACCGCCGGAATGGTTCTCCAAATCGGCTTATTAATCGGGTTGCTCGCTCTGCTGGGCTCTTCCCATGCATACGCCGTTATTCGGTTGCAGGCAAGTATTGTATTACCAGGTTTTTATTATTGTGTACCCTAAATTTTGGCCTGAGTTTTGTATATAGAGCTTTCGCCGAATAAGATCACTTAAGAAACTACTTGGTTTCACACGAAGAAGAGTGACTGATCTAAATTCATTCAATATAACTTGTGAGAGTTGGATGAGCAACGTGGTTGGTTCTTAGTTGGGGATCGAACGGGATTGTGCTCTCGGGATCGGGATCGGAATTCGAGATTTGCATTGATGTTTTCGGGATTCGGGATTGACTTTGACTTGTGAATTAGGATTTTCCCCCTTGATATGCATAGATATTGACTTGTAGCAGGTGCTTGGCTCATAGTAATGTCGTCAAATGACGTCATCAAATCTTTTCGTCAAATCACACGTATCATTTCTCGCGCTCATCTGGGAGTCATGTATTATTGCTTGACTTGACGACAAAATTTGACGACAAAACTATTAACCAAGAGCTTTACGGTGTAAGAGTTGTTATTTTCAATGATCGTAGGGTTAAGCTCAATCATGCATAATTTCCCACTTAGGTCTGAGGCTAAGGTGTGAGCCCAGACATGAACCCACGCCTCAGCCTGAACGAAACCGTTTTTATATCGTAACAAAACTCGCATACCCCACGTGAGCACGATACATACCTCGGTACTCAGAAAGTTGAGCGGTAACTATTAGTTAAATTTATGGTAATTGGTAGATGATCCCATGTAGTGCTATCTATCATCAGTGGATCGGCGACGATATTCACATGAAAGCTTTCTGACAATACTTGCAACTTCACTTAGAGCTTCACCCTTCACCATGAATGAATATGTAGGTAATTCTTCTCTCTTAACATTTCATGTCATTAGGTGTACAATTTGTATCGGCAAAAAGTTGCGGGATTCCGGATTTGGTTCAACTATTCGGGATTCGGGATCGGGATCGGGATTCGGGATTTGTCGAACTCCTGGGATCGGGATTCAGAACCGGGATTGAAAAACCCCTCGGGAGTCCGAATTCGGAATCCACATCGGTATCCCGTTGAAATCCCCCAACAACTTTGCAAAAGTTGCATTTTGACAGTTTTCAATTTTAATCAAGTCTGCGGGTATCCTTTACACATTGCCTTCACTTGAACGCTCTGCCAAATACATATTAGGTGGTCAAAATCTCTTTACTAAGGTGTTGGGATTCATATGTATGTGAGGGTGCCACACCACTTCAGTTTGACTGAAAGCGGTTTTCAACCATGGGAAATCCGAATAGACCTATAAATATTTTGGCTCCGGTAGTCTGGGTCCGGGAAATATCTAGGGCAAGTCTAACCTGGACCTACTTGGTCCGGGCCCTATATTTACTTGACCCAAAATGGCGGGACACCAAAAATTGTGTAAATAACATGTCACGGTTCCCCGTGTCCTGTTACTCATTTATGGTAAGTCCCTTTAAAAAAATTTGGAATCCATATCCACTCTCCCACGTACCTACATCACCTTTAACCCAGAAAAGCCATTTTCGACCCATACAGATCAAAAACTGTTTCAGCAACCATCGGTGTACATGAAACGTGCCAGTGGATTGTTGTTCGGCACCACACCAAAACGATTTGGGAACGACAATTCTGAGCCGAGCTGGGCCGGCCCAGCTATGAAGCGGGACAATCAGAACGGGATTGATTGTTTCTTCTCGCCCTTGTCCTGTCGATACTATCCCGCCGTTAAGAAAGTGCGCATTTATTAGATATTTTTGAAGGAAATGGTAGGTGGGGAGCTACAATGCCGGCTCCTTGCTCATGCGGGATGTTTATTTGCTTTGTACATACTGTAAACAGTGATCAGAGTTGAAAATAGCAGACTGTTGTCAAAACTATTATCTGACACGCTTTTGCAGCTGAGTTTTAATTTCCGCATCCGCTCTGTATCGTGTTCGAGAAGCTCATGTTGTTTCAAAACATCCGTAAAATTTGTTTTATCGGCGAGAAAAGCACGACTATATCTGTAATCAGGACTCACATGTGTACAAATATGTTGCCTATGACCACCTATGACGTTGATGCCGCACCTGATTTTGTGTGGACTTTGGTGGAGGAAATAAACCAGGTTATGCACGCACGCAGTACTCGTTTCTATTTCGCATGTTGTTGTGGAAAAGTGAATTCACAGACAGACAGACAGACAGACAGAATTCAGACATTCGCATGTTGTTGTGGAAAAGTGAATTCACAGACAGACAGAGAGACAGACAGAATTCAGACATTCGCATGTTGTTGTGGAAAAGTGAACGCGGTGAAACAATGTGTAATTCTCAGACAGAATTCACATTGTGGGCCGATAACTGTTCGATGAATGAGTTTGTGGAAATTATGTGGCAAAATTGCAGCCCATTAAGCTACATAGTAAACTTCAAAGTCCAAGCTTGTCAGAGCTTTGTGCTTCCTGACTTCAAGCCTGGATCTCGACAGACTTAACTTTAGCGTGCTTTGTGTGCCTGATGCTCATAAAGAGACCTTAGAGGACACGAGCAAAATCTTATAAACACATGTAAAAATACAATGTGCCGTGTTTTGAACTTGAGCCTGTCGCCAAACCACACAGAACGCCACTTTTGCAACTTATGTACGTGGTGTTGTTTCGGCAGCTAATGCACTGATAAAAGGAACCTGTGTGAATGATAGGAAGCGTGCCTGAAATGAAATTAGGCATCGGGTGCGGTTCCTTAACAGCTGACGGACAGTGACAGACGAAATACGCATTTTAAGGTCGATTTATACTTCTGACTTCCGGGAAGTAGAAGTCAAAATCTGGAGAAGTCACTACCACGCAGAAGTGCCCGGCAAGGCAGTGATTGCTTGTAGTTATTGCCTGCTCCGCTCTGTCCATTGACAGCCACCTGCCGTCCACTGTTCTTGCTCCGTCAATGAGCTAATCGAACGGGCAGTCACAAATTTCTGACTGCTACTGCCGGGCAGTCAGAGTATAAACCGACCTTTAATGACAGCTGGAACGTATAGAACTGAAGTCCTACGAACCTTCATACTTGGTTCATTTAAAGATCGAAGAGTGTTTGCTGTCATGCGCACGTATTCGAACCATATTGTAAGTTAACCGAATAAGCCCTCTTATAAAGGCTTAATTGGGAATTTTTTCCATGCTTCTGTAGCACTATAAAAATCGCTGATGTTTGCAGTGTTTTGTTCGGACTTTGTTCGCTTTCTACAACACCTTTTTCGTTTTTCTCAAGCAATCACAAGGTTTTGTGTGTCAGCAACAGCGAAAATAGTAGTGATGGCCATCGGCCATACATCGTTTAGATCAAGCATTTACTCTGTTGCAATAGTGCCACACGCGCGCTTCTTTCTTTCTATAACCTGATCACAGTTAAGCCATCAACGGTAGAACCGCAAGATTCCCAAACAAGCGGTCCGGATGCTCGGCAAGCTTGCAATAAACATTGTGTTTCAATTTTTCAAAACAGACACTGGTCTCAAATGAACCTCAGGGTGCTTATTCGAATTTTAACGGCAAATATGCCACCGTTCGTATGGATGTTTGCGTGGGCAAAAGCTTTGTGTTTCCGTTATGTCGAAACGCAGCGGGCTACTCTCCTAAGTCTTTGTTAATTAAAAGTTATGCAAAGTGACTTTCATATTATTCCTAATAAGGAACACACACACACACACACACACAAAAAACACACACACACACACACACACACACACACACACACACACACACACACACACACACACACACACACACACACACACACACACACACACACACACACACACACACACACACACACACACACACACACACACACACACACACACACACACACACACACACACACACACACACACACACACACACACACACACACACACACACACACACACACACACACACACACACACACACACACACACACACACACACACACACACACACACACACACACACACACACACACACACACACACACACACACACACACACACACACACACACACACACACACACACACACACACACACACACACACACACCTCACTTTTGTGTTCTTATCAAACACACACACACACATACACACACACCTCACTTTTTTGTTCTTAACAAATCCTTCACTTTTTGTATGGGTCGTGGGTAGTATCGGAAGCAGCGCTTAGTCTCCAAAACTCGGCGCTGTGCTTGACAGCCCTGTATACAGTAGCTGTTCTTTATTGTGAGCCTGTGGTTTAACTTTGAGTCCAGTGTCGTGCGTAGTCATGTAAGCCAGTCTTTTAATTATCTGACTCCACTCCAATTCGTCATTTCATCTGCGTTAGTATAATAACGTCCTTCAACGTTTGTTTCCCGTGCATGAAGTATTTTAAAAAATAGAAGGGTTCCAGCTTCTTTCATTATTCATTGGATTGACTGTTGTTAGCTGTAGGTCTACCTCAATAAGGTACTTACGAAGGAGCACAGGAAACTGGCACCCATGTTAAGCCAAATAGTGAAAAATGTTTTGCCCGGAGCTGCGCAGAATGTGACACACTTAAAGGGATAGTTCCACTCGGACACTCGGATACAAGTTGGTCTCAAACAGCAGCCTGTCTGGCCAGTGCCTTAAATTGGTACCAGATTCCTGCACCAAAAATTCGTGGAACGACTGAATTGCCAAAGTGCCAAAATTCCGCTCAACGGCTTGATCATTCGAAAATCAGCCAAAAAATCGGGGTGATCCGAGGTGTAAAAGTTACATTATAGTGCGGATTTGCAAAGACTAAAAATAATTCAAAAAATTAAAAATATGTCCACTGATCATGTCAAACCCCAAATTTACGAAGTTTAAACCGGGCCCGCCGCTATTGCTTTTTGGGTTTTCAACCTCGTTTTTTCTGTTTGTATCGTTAGTTGGCAGTGGGATCCAGAGCATTAACCTTGGAAAACTTCACCAAAATGACGATTACTGATCGAAAGCGATCCACCAACATGGACCGGGAACAAACCAACCCAATATTGACGCACAGTCTGTGCATGGAAATCAGGACCCGCAAAGCAAAATTCAAAAACACTGACGGTGGTATGGGCGCAGGGTTACAGTAGCTTGACAACACATTTGTCTTTTGCAAAACAGCTAATGTTTTATCGGGCCACCGTGACACGCTGCCTATAACACGCCCCAGTGATTTTGAATTTCTATTGCAATTCCTGATTATCACATGCGGATGTGCGTCAATATCGGTCAGTTTTGTTCCCGATAGGCCGTGTTTGCGGATTGATTTCGGTGGGTAATAGCCACTTTCGTGAAGTTCGTCAAAATTAATGTTTTTTTGTCTCGATGCCAAATAACGACGTGAGCAATAAAACGTGGTCGAAAATCCAAAAAACAATAGCGGCGGTGCCGCTTTAAGCACTCATTTCACGCTAAAAATTCCTAAATTTTTTCTTTCATTCAGATTTTGAGCAAAATTAGCATAAATTTAAGGAATTTTTGATTTTCAAAAATTACGCTTTTCCTAGAGCTTTTGGTGCTGGAATCAGGTACCAAACCAAAAAGTGAACCACATGAGCTACTTTTTGAGACCAACTTGTATCTGGGTTGGGCTATCCCTTTAAGACAAGACCTTATGAGCAGTGTTCGAACGGGATCCCGATCCCGATCCCGGGATCCCGGGCCCTTTTTCTGATCCCGATCCCGATTATGAGCGATGCTTTCTTCATGAAAGTGTTAAAAGTCAGCGTTGGGTTCCATACAGTAACTAACTGTTGAGGAGCTCATTCATTGTTATTAACAAGCTGTTTACCAAACCCGATGGAAGTTCGTGAAATCGAACGACGAAAGAGCTGGGTTTGCCCGACCGACAGACACCTGACGCTGAAATCTCGGTTAGATATTTTGTTTGCTTTCAAACGACAATTTGCTTCACTCTGAGACCAGCAGTTGCTAGAAGAACGCTGCCTCATACCACCTGTCTGACGCTGAGGGCATAATTAGCTTTCTGGAGGGGGAATGCCTTTCTGCTGTTTGAGACACGCACACAGGGCGTGCACATTTTCAGAACCGAGTGTCTTAGATCAAATGCATCTTTTCCAAAACAGCACTGTCGTCGTGACAGATCGCAATGTTCAAAGAGCGTTTAAGCATCCGAACGGTGGGTTCGAAATGTTTCAGCATTAAAGAGGGCTGGTCGTTTCGGTCGAACGAAGCGTCGCACATGCCGAGATTGCATCCGACGGTCGACGACGATGATGATAGTGAACAGGAATCAAACCCCACACCCTGTACGGTCAGTGAGTCTTTGCTTTTTTTATCAAAAAAATGATTTGATGTACGTTATGAATAATGGGAACGCAATGGGGAGCAGGAGTATGTATATATGTACATAGGTAGATAATAGGATCCAACATGTATGGCCGATCGATTTTCACATCCAACGAACAGACTTTATTAAGCATCAAGTCACCCCTTTGCAGCGTCATATAACGCAACACGAGATGGATCATATACAAAGTGTGATCAGGAAAGCTGAACTGCGTTCGCACTATGAACGGGACCGAATCAAGTGAGGTTTTGATTGCAAAACGAGTCGAACGTTGGTAATTTTCTTCCCTAAAAAAGTTGCCATCATTAAAACGTCATAAATTATCATTTTCAAGATTTCAAAAACTTGTGTTCTTTCCTGCCAGAAAACTAGAAGACGCAGCCTACAAACTGAAACTGTCCGCTTGTGGCACAGGCGTAGATGACGAGTGCTATTTGTGTGGCAGTGATGGTGAACAGTGCTCGTTGGTCGTTTGCCGCTCGTGCGATAAAGTTGGTCTCTTCATTTCTTTCGATCTTTTCTAACGTTCTTGAAAGGCGAACTTTATTTTACTTGAATGTCTTTTACTTCCAGGATGTTTGCAGTGACGTATGCGCGAGGATACTGCACGGCGACTGTTTCCTGTGTCGGCTGTGTCGTACGAAACTAGAGGTGAAATTATGTGCTGTATGATTTATTGAGCGACCTCGTTGTTTCGAACCCGCGTGTTTCCATCTATCGTTTGCATTCATAATTGAGCCACGCTCCGGGGAGTTTTCCAGATATGGCGCAAATCCAACGCGTGGTTCTACGGTGAACGAGTGCTTTCACTAGCGCCATCAAGGGACGACCAAAGTCTCCGACCAAAACAATCCGTCACGGCAAGCAGCACCGTCACTGACTCTTGTGCTAGTATGGTGGTGCCGATAGTGCGATTGGATGAGCCCATAGATGATGCTGTTACGGAACCGAGCCGACTCAATTATAGGCGATCCGTCAGGTTAGTGCTGAGCTGGTGATTTCAAATAAAAATTTCTTTGCCAGTAACTGCTAGCATGGGCAGTTCAACCCTGCGCTATTAGTTGTAATAAAACACCTATAAATATTGCCACAAGCAGATTTGACATTTTTACCCGAGCAACAAGGTGTGAGTATATTCATTCCGCGAGATTATATGTGGTGAACGTCTTTTTGTGAATTAATAAGATTTGCTTTTTTGTTTCATAGTAGCCTCCGGTGCTCGACCGGGATCCCGATCCCGATTCCGAAACTCCTTTCAGGGAAATTTCAAGCCCGACATCACCCCGAACCCGATACCGATTAATTTTCCAGATTCCGATCCGATATCCGGTATTATTATCGGGATTGATATCGGTATTAAAGAGCTGTTAAAAGTGAGGCTGTATCACTTTTGTATGATACAAAAATTAGTATGACAACAGAAACGTGAACGAAAACTGTCGAATTTCGTACGATTTGGCGTTATTTTTGCTGCGGATTTTTTTGTATCCCGACACCAACTATTGGGTAAAGAAATGAAACATCTTCGGCAATATGATTGGCATTGGGCCAAAAGCTGTAGTCTCGATCCCGATCCCGATTATTATTCCGGATCCCCGATCTCGATAAGCAATCCGTTCGATAACTGGTGACCAGTGGTTAATAAAAAAATTTATTCGAGCCCCACTTAAAATTTTTTTCAATTTAAAAAAAATTATTCCAGCCAAAAATGAGCACTGTCAAACACGATTAAAAAAATGAGCGCTCAAGTACAAAATAGGGGTATTTTTGTTACATAATGTGTTCTGACTGAGTGCATATAAAGCACAGGTGATACGAAAACCATGCTATCAAATGATCGATATGTGAGTCGTCAATCGATGTGCATATGTGTACCAACCGTAGCAAAGGTATAGGCGATCCATCGGCTCATGGCACTTTTTATACACAGCGCGCATGCAGCAGCACACGCCATTTTCTAAACAAGATGTGCACTTTGGGCGAGTGCCATACTTTGATGGCCGACTTTTAAAATTACCTGGTTTTCATAAGCAGCTTGACATAACACATCTCTGCACCGTCGTATAATTTGGGGGTGTTTCAACGGATAGCTGCCGAAAAGTAGATGCACTCATTGACGGCAGTAATTTAGCGTGCAGCCTGTGTGTGTGTGGAGCATATTATGGTGTGGAGTGCCATGAGCTGGCGGATTGCCTATACAGTACATACCCGTGCACTTCCTCATGTGGTGTGGGTGTCATGGTTTGGCTTTCTGATATCCGGGATGTGAAATTTGGGTAAAATTATTGCGACTAGGCAGTGTTTTCTTTAAAACTTTTTTATTAAAAAATATTTAAAAAAAATTCGTTCCAAAAGTTAAAAAAAATTTTCTTAAGTATTTCAAAATTCGAAAATTTATCAATTTTTTGCTCTAAAAGTGCTATTTTTGCATAAAAATTGCTACCATTGACATCACCTGACCTTACCATGGGTGCATTGAGTGCCATAATCATTGTTTTGTTGCATCTAACCATAGTGCACACGCTCACATGGCCTCTCATATGATTACACATGTACATGTGAGTGGGTGGGCATGCATTTATCCATGCAACAGACCCGAAAGCAGTGATTCGGTGTGATATTCACTTTAAATTTGCACTGTTTGCCACATATTTGCATTGGTCGTGTACCAAGAGGCTATAATTTCACCCAAATTTGCCGTTTTGAGTGTCACAAAGCCACACGAAGGCACCCACACCACGTGGGGGAAGTGTACCGGTGTGTACCTGACTACTGTTGGCACTCATTGACCATTGTTTAGTATTGTTTTCGTGTCGTCAGTGCTTTATATGCACTTACCACACGTTATATAAGAAAAATGCCACTATTTTTTGCTTTAGCGCTTCTTTTCGTTTCGGGCAGCTCTTGGTGGGAATAAAAAAAATATTTTTAAATTAAAAAAATGTTTTTTTTTAAAAAATGGGGCTTGAATAAAATTTTTTTTTAACCACTGCGTCTAGGTACACGACCAATACATAGGCTGCACACGGTGTGAAATTAGAGTGAATGTTACCCGAATCGCTGCTTTCGGGTCTGGGGCATAGAAAATCGAATGCCTACCGAGTCAAGTGTACGTCTGGGATCATATGAGAGGCCCTGTGAGTGTGTGCACCATGTCTAGATGCCACAAAACAACGTTTATGGTACGCAAACAGCAATGGTAGGGTCCGGTGATCTCAACAGTAGCAATGTTCATGCAAAAATAGCACTTTGAAAGCAAATAAACTGAGAAATTTTAGATTTTTCAGATAATGTAAAAAAAAATTTAACTTCTGGAACGAAATTTTTTTAAATTTTTTTTAAAAATAAAATAAAATAACTGCTGGTGACCTCACACTATACCGGAACCCGATAACCATAAAGAGGCTAGCCCTTTGTTCCAGCGAGGTCCACCGTGTCGTGTCCCCCACCCATCAAGAGCACCAGTCGTCAAGTCGTAAGACCAGCATGGCGGCAATGTTGTCCATCGGTTCCTCGTCAGTGTTCGGCCCCCGTCGTGTCTCCGTCGCCGACAGCTTTGCGCCTGACAGACCGGAGTTGGAAGAGCAACGGTTTGTTGTCAGCGATAACATTTTGTTGCCTTGGTTCGGGTTCGGAGTATACCGATATTGTTTTGAGTGAATTAAACCGCATTGCATTGCACAGCATCGCACACCATGAAAGTTAGGCCCACTGTTACTGAGCCGTTGGTTGGAAGCCAACCATAGACCATGGATATACATATCCTGGTTGACACTTAGCTAGGTATGGACATTCAACGTTGTCAAGTCACCCGCTGGTCACCTGTACAAACCTGTTCTACTGTCACACTTCGATTAAATAGAAAGGGGCTAGAAGGCTCGAACAGGCTGAAAATATGACCCCAAAAATAATCCATTTTTAATTTTTCAGGCGTCGAGTCTCAATCGCATATCCGAGTCGCATCAAATGAAACCCTGTCACACAACCCGTGTGTCTGTCTGTCACAAACAGATCAAAACACAAATGTCAATGGACTGCCCAAGCGCGACAGGGCTGCTGCTCCCCCAACATTAAGTTACCACCATCAGTGGTGGTCAGAGAAACTGGACGAGATCCTCCACTCTTTGCGTCACAGCGGATCTCAATAAGCACGTTGCAGCTTAATATGCTCAATACTGTGATATTGTGTGCACTGGGTGCTGTCTTGTGGACGTGCTTTGCACAAAAGATGATAGATCAATAACGGTACGATTTAGCTTTGTGGGCACGCATTGGGTTAGATCGGTGGATGCAGTTTCGGCCCATAATGGTGACCGCTTACAGTATGTACATATGTTTCACTCAACCTACAAAGTTGAGCTGGAGCATTTTCGGTTTATGGTGCTAACCACTGGCGCTTTTGTCATTCACAAGGCCCAGGGCGCCATTGCAGTCTGGCATTATGGGCCGAAACTGCATCCACAGATATAACGCAATGCGTGTCCATTAGGCTAAATCGTATTGTTATTGTGATATTGTGTGGCTATTTAGCCATCGACTTTGACTCATTAACTTGCATGACCATGTGTTGTTTCGATCAAATGCGCAGAAGAAGTGTCGGACATCTTCAGACAGTGACGCGCCAACGAGATCCGCTTGCTTGGCAACCAACCATGTGTTGTTTTTAACTTGATCCAGTAAAGGTTGTGTTTATGTTTTGTTGCCTTTCTGAGTCGAAAACGAAACTCTTAAAAATGAAAAAAGTCTGAAAAATGTAAATATTAAATAATGAATACATGTTGCGAAAAATGCCCATTTTCTCACTCGGTCCGATATTGCATCGACATCAACATGCAAAACAATTGTTCTTCAGAGACTCTGCCAGTGGTAAGAAACAGCGCCAGCTTTAGAAACAATCATAATGCCAATTATGCTCACTGAATAGCTGGGAAAACAAACATATAGAGCCGTATATCAACTTTGCTGGCATAGACTCGGCATGTACTTAGCATGGATTTGGGCAAATTTTGGTTGAGCTGCATTTAGATGATATAGTTGGTGCAGTAAATACAGCCCAACCAAAATTTGATCAAAGCCACGTCTGGTATATGCCAGCAGAGCCGATGCGGCCTTTGGTGTCCCGCCAAACATGAATAGTTCTTCAGTCTACACAGCACTGGGATAGTCACATTGAGGCTCATCCTCGAAACAATCTCTGTTGATCCATGTCCAGCCTGAAACGGCACAGTGACGTCCATCTTTTGTTACCCACCTACTTTCCACACTTACAGTGCCTACAGCAATCAGTGCCACTTGATCAACCCTCATGTCCCGTGTATCAGGATTTCGTCATTGTAGCCGTTTGCCGAGCGACCACTGACGGCGAAGAGCCGTTTCCGACCGTCACCAACAGCTGAAACACCCCACTCGACAATTAAAACATGAAGATCGAGTTTGGTTCCACGTGATAGTACGTTGATCCGTTGACCAGTGCTGAAGCCCGCAATCAGTGAGTGCTACGCTGGGAGTGGCTGTGTGTGTGTTACGCTGCGTGCGCTACACGTTATATCGTCGGTATCAGTAAAATTAAGACCAAGCCCCAACAAAAGACCAACCCCCTTCCGAACAAAAACAAATGATAGTCCCCGTTGGGGGTTGGTCTAGTTTCTTATTTTTGAAAAAGAAAACCAAGTTGGTTGGCGGAGGAATTTTCGCGGACAAAAAAGACCAAGCCCCAAAGCACGCGACCCCAACACACACACACACACACACACACAAGATTGCTTCAGCACATGATTGTTGCATAATACCCCAGCTGTGTGTGTGTGTTGTATTAGGGACTTTACGCTCTCTCGGTGAGTGCGTCGCTGCTGGCCCGATCATTACGTTTATAACGTATCGTAAGGCGGCTTGGCTGTCGGCGTCTTTAGCACAGTGGCAAGCATATCTGACTGTGGTTGTGAGAGCCACGAGTTCGAAGCTTCTCACAGACAAGCTTTTTGATGTTTTTCTTTATGTTTTCAATGTGTAAATATCAATGATTTCAACAAACAGAAACCAATCGCTTCACACCCGACGTTTGCTTCAAAATACAATCAGAAAAACCCGGCCCAAAAAATCGGGCCGGATAGGACCGGGCTGACTTTTTCTGAATCCGGCCATGCCGGACCGAGGTAACCCGATTCCCACCTCTGTAACAAGCATTTTGAATGATAATGCTGCATTTAAGACGTTTTCATGAACCCCGTATGCGTATTGAATCATTTTCAAGCAGGCGAAAAATAAATGGCAGAGAAAATGGGGGTTGGACTATTTTTCGGTTTTCAACTGGCTCCGCCAAGGGGCTTGGTCTATATTTATTTTTTTGTGAACTAAAACCAACCGACAAATAGCTTTGTTTTTGCTTGGATATGATGTTTCAAAGTCTACTTTTGTTTCTATGATGATCAGCAAGCTCCCTTACGTAGCCATGCCAAACATCAGCCTACCGAACCAAACCGTGTTGGAAATGCGGTCAGGCCAACTTCAAACGCTTTTTTCTCGAAAAAGTGGTTGTGGGGGTTGGTCTTATTTTTACTGATACCGACGATATGGAGTTAGTGAGCGTATAGTCCAGCCACGAACTCATGAGACGACTTATTTTGAAGTTGACTTGAATGGATCCAATAATGTTCCGGTTCCACGTAGAAAGAAAGAGAAACGCATGTATTTTTTTTAAAAACACGCCCTCCACTTCGTTGCGTAAATTCCCTTTTGACTCCCAAAACATTTGTGTGTTGAACGACGTTGCTGTTCGCGTAAGCACGCAACAAATTGAGGTCAGCCAGCTGGAGCTTGTCATCATGTCTCTCGGAACAGTCTCTTTCTTTTGTTTGCGAAAATACGTGTAGCCGGCGCATTTTTAAATCTGGCCAAGCAAGCTTTAAAAAGAGTCGTGTCTCATGAGCACGTGGCTGGACTATACCTGGTTCGTGCAGTCATTTGGTGCTGCATAGTCATGAGAGATTAGGGTATGGGTCCGTCCATCAGCTCATGTCACTTTGTCTTGCTGCTGGTTGACTTGTTCCCTTCCTCCACGTTCTAATGAAAGAGAAATTGAATGTGACTGATCTTGCAAAAAAACTGAAAAAATGATAGAATAAGTTGAAAAGGATTGAATTTGATCAAATATAAAGTCAAAGTAAACTAAAATGGATAAAACACGTTGATTGCATAGAAAAACACAATTTAGGAGCAAAAACAATTTTTTCCGGAATCTCAATTTCTCTTTCATTAGAACGTGGAGGAAGGGAACAAGTCGGCCGGCAGCATCACAAAGTGACATGAGCTGATGGACGAACTATGTATACATAAGGTATGACAGATCCTTCAAGCCCGCCGGTCAGATGAAAGCGTAGTTCAGCTGGTTAGAAGAGCCGGATGTAGAAGACGCAGGTTCAAAGCATGGCCGTGTCCATAATGTTCGGTGTGGCTTGGAGGATCACAGTTTGTCAGATCGACTACAATCAGCCGTGCTAAATGCATGTTTTAGGCGTTTTTTGCTGCGAGAGGCAACTGGTTACAAGATTTTCTTTGTATCTGGTGGCGCCAATAACAAAATCAACTGCTTGCAAGCACAAAAAATGTACAAAGATGTACAACGGAATCTTTGTGGTTCAACAGTTCGGCCAGTTCAATGGTCTACCACACATTTCCTCCTATGCTTTGTCAAAGCGAATGCATCGCCGGGGCACCTGGACAACATACTGTTCCCCAATTCGGTTTTTTTATTTCCGAATAATTCGAATAACAGCGATCATCATGTATTTCATCTATATTTTACAGAACGGTTCGTTTGCATCCGTCGAAATATGAAGCTGACGGCGAGCCTTTTGATCTTTTGTTCAGTTACATTTTCAATTCACCCACCGTGGCTATATATGCTATTGCAACCAAGTGGAACGAAACGTATGTATGCATATTATTAATGTGAAGCGGACAGGTCTCTGAGCTCACAAAGCTACATACATCGAACAACAGCTATATGTGAAGAAGTATTTTGTCCTGTAAGGGCTACGGTATAGTATTGTACGTCGGGACTCCTTGTGAGTCATGCCACACCCACACCACGTTTACTCGTGTGTACCCCGTCCGATCTGGCCGGTTACGCAGTGTTTGGCCTGGTTCGTTCTGGGATCAAACCCCGGCGGACGGAGCAACATCAAAGTGATAACGTGGGTCAAGCCAGCCTTCCATCCCTGAGAAGGGTCGATAAATGGGAAGCAGCAATTGCTGCGGGTAACAGGCACCTGCCCATTAGAGTCACCGGCAACCGGGTTGTTGTAGGTCCCTCGCGGAGCCTAAATTCTGCGGAACGTCATTACCTTTTTTGTGAGCCAAAACAACAAACAATCTTTGCTTGGATGGCCGAACGGCTATTTTCAGAAACGTTTGTGTGATGAAAAGGTGCGTCAATCAAACCAGAACGCAGAAATAAAACACATGTCAATCTTACTGTATATATAAAAATTGACCATAAACAGAAATTTGAGGGAAACTTGGATCCCAATCGTTTCGAAACAAAAAAATGTGTGCGCCCATTTAATGCTCAATGCATTTTTTATGGCAATCACAATCGTTCACTCACAAACGTCTGACTCTTGTTCTATTCAAACATATAGTTCGGCATCAACACAGCGCTCGGATGGTCACATTGCGGTGCTCCTTTAAGCTGTGCGGCTTTGGTCCATGTCAGGCCTCAAATTGTAAAGGATCATCCTCACACTACTTCAGCCTGTCTGAGGCACACTAGTTAGTGACGTGTAGTACATAAACAGCAGCTGTCAGTCACACACACCGACCTTCGTACATGAGAACTTCGTCGTTGTAACCGTTAGGAGTGCGACCACCGATAGCGAACAGCCGTTGCCCGACCGTCACCAGTCTCAACTGGGTCAAATGAATCGGCAAGGGGATCATTTTCTCCCACTTCCTGCCGCCCAGGTTATAATGCTCGCATACGTTGCTGAATTTGTCGGACGGGCTACCAGACACAACCTCGTGTCTGTAGCCACCACAGACCTGGATAATGAAAAGCACCTGTTTTCTTCGTTTTTCCTTCTAGTTTTCGTTGAGGTTGAGGTATTTGAACCAACTAAAAGTTCTGCATGATGTATGAGGCAATATTTGTTGCGTTTTTAATTGGAAGAAAACTCAACAGAAAAAGCTTACCACCAGCGAATTCAGCAGCGGATAGGCCACCATTGAGTGAAGTTTATGGTACTCCTTAAAGTTGGCTAACTTCTCCCATTTGTCGGCGACGTAGTCATACTTTAGCAGGTTAGCGAATAATTGTGCATATGCCGGTGTTGGGTGACAGTGCTGCCCGCCAGACACATAGATTAACCCCTGGAATAATAATCGAACAAAAATTGTCGCTTCACAGGCACATCGTAAAAATAGCACAATACAATAAATTCAACTGAACTTACATGTATACGCAATACAACCCACTAAATTTTTAAGGCCATTTCTCATTTACGAACGTTTTGTGCAAGCATGATGATCGGCTATTCCTACATGTTTTTTTTCGACCGCGTATAATTGCACCGTGCTACATCGTTGCAAAATGGCTTAAAAACAGGACATAAGAAAGTTTACATTGAGAGTTGCTGACGCGGTATACATGATGCACCAATTGTTAGGCAAAGTGCGGGTGTGCCACTGGCCTCCAGCCTTGGCTGTCCGGAACTCGCATGATTTTGCAGTCGCCGAATCACCACCCATGCATGCGTACAAAACGTCTCGTTCGGGGAGATATCCCACAGTGGCTGCAAAGGTCAGATTTATTTTACGGTGCAAATTTTGTTATCACATCATGCATATGTCACAGCAACACAAAAATAGTTTTTAACCATCGAAAAGTTATAGGCTCTCAACCTTGTGCTCTCAACAAATTCGTATTTCCTTCGCTCATCCACTTCTTGTTCACCAACGCTGCAACCTTAGTTTGCGTGGCTGCAATCAAATTCTTACTGTTCGTTTGCAGTTTGAAGGAGGCCGTTGGTTACAGTGAATGTTACTTTGGCCCAAGTTCTCGAAAGTGCAACCGCCACCGGGGGTGGTTGCGCCCCCGAACACGATGATGACAAATTCCAGCTGGCTGACCTCAATTCGTTGCGTGCTTCCGCGAACAGCAGCATTTCTTAACGAGCGCAGTAGTATAGGGCGGGGACCTGGCTTGCCAGTGCGCACGGTAAAAACATGCGACGACCAGTGCGCAAACGTGTTTATTACTGGGGGAATGAACTTGTCAAGCGCGCTGATGTTTCAACAGTGAAACAATCTAGGTAGGCGGTGGGAATTTCCTGGCTACCTGATGTTTCAAATTTGGATTACGGTAAATACGTATAGTGCTCCGATAACCTGTTGTGATGTTTAAATGCAAGCCTCGCCCTTGAAACCCTGGTTTTCTCTGTTCATGCGTGATTTTTTCATGCGTTACTTTTCCTGCGTCAATTATTCTGCGTGATTTTTTTATACAAAAAACCCCATCCTCTTGTCCGTCAACTCTGAAAATTTCAGCTCAATCGGACCAAGCAACTCTGTGTACGAGAGTGAAATGTTTCGTGAGTCGTGCCCCAGTGCATAAGCATAGACGCTCAGACGGCAGGCTGCGTGATGTTTTATGGAAACTATATATAGGATTGCTGCGTCCGTGTTCGTATGCAGCATTGTTAGGAAACTCGATGTTCCACTTGCACTGCAGAGTGTGTGGGGTGGCACATAGCATTTTGCTGGATTTTCCGGTGGGTTACCGTATCACACTGCCCCATCAACAACTGGTTCCAACCGATATTTTTGGATTACCTCCTGTGGCTGGAGCTATGAAGCAGTAGGCCTAGTCATGTCGGTGTGAAACATCAGCTAACAGTCAATGTCTCTTAAGATCGGAAACACCTGATGTTTCACCGATACTACGTATAGCATTGGTGGTTTTTTCCCACCTATGCAAGGTAAAGAGTTACCTATTGGAGGCCATCAACCGGACTCCCAATTTTTGGACCGCCGAACAAATAAGCTGTGTGTGGTCAGCCACCGAGTTTGTTTGTCACGTGGTGGCTCTCACCTCTCACTTATTGCACTTTTGAGTCACGGGAGGTGCAGCCCTCTTTTTTCAGGACTAGGTTTGTTTCAGGTTCAGCATCGGTGGCATACAATCCAAAACAGTATAAATAGGAGCTCTTTTCTTCACTTCGTCATTCTTGCAAAATTGCAACCTGGTGAACTTTCAAACATGGAACCAATTATTGAGTTTGGACCTGAGAAAGAACAACGCGTCCGTCGTTTCAACGCAACCGCCCGGGCTTTCACCGTGACATTCCGTCATTTGGGTGCTGTGCCTGATGTCAATCAATTCGCCATCTCAGCCATCAGCAAAACCCTTGATCACGCCTATCGTGACGCCCAGCCTGGTGATCTTGTCGGCCTTCAAATTTCCCATCCAGCCCTGGATCGTCCAATTTTGATTCCCTTTCGCCCAAGAAACCACCTCCAACCAGAAGTAATTGTGCGCTTCATTGAAAGCGCCGTCCAGAGCAACATCAATTTCACCCTGGACGACAGAATGGTTTGGACGGTGAACATTATCCACTCACCAAAAGGCAGTGGACGGAAGAAACCCATCCCAAGAGGCAACCTCAAGGCTTGGCTGAATTCAAAACGCGGTCATGGAGGAGCACTCATCACCATCACCAACAGTGACAACCTCTGTCTCGCACGGTCCCTTGTCACTGCAAAGTGCCGCATCCACAAGAATGAGAATCCACAGCTCTACAAAACTGTCCGCATGGGAGATTCCAACCGCAATACCAGTCAAAAGAAGTTGGCACTGGAGCTCATGGAACAGGCAGGTCTGAAGAACCGTCGGGGCTCCTGTGGTATTCCGGAGTTGAAACTTCTCCACTCAGCTCTTGGAGCATACCGCATCCGCGTGATTTCCAGTGAGCACATGCTGTCAATCATCTATGAAGAAGGAACTGGCCCGGACATCAATCTTCTCTTGGACAAAGGACACTTTGAGCCCATCACCTCCCTCCCCTCGTTCTTTGATAATGCGTACTTCTGCTACAAGTGCAACAAAGCATACAAGCAAAAGCGGACGCACATCAACTGCGGGCAACGGTGCCCCAAATGTTTCAGCCAGCCACCCTGCGTTCCTGACAAGGAAATCTACTGCAATAACTGCAACCGTCGCTTCGTGAGCAACATCTGTTACGAAAACCATCTTCTGGAGAAAAGCACCAACATCCCTGGCAGCAACAAGCGCAAAATGTCCTCCACTTGTCAACAGGTGTGGCACTGCAAAGAGTGCTCTCAGGATGTACATGAGCGTCGTGGCGCTCATCACTGTGGAAAAGTCAAATGTCGCTTCTGCAAACAACACGTGGACTCCACATCTAATCAGTGCTACCTTCAACCGCTCAACAACAACACCAAAAAAGCGTCCTGTTTCATCTTCTATGATCTGGAAACCATGCAGGACAAGCTGATGGGCCACACAGGCAATGGTCCCATCTTTCTACATGAAGTGAATTGCATCTGTGCTGAGAAAGTCTGTGACGCCTGCTATGAATCGGAACAACCCTGTGAAAATTGTGAGACTAGGGATCATCTCTTCAAAGGAACAGACGCGGTGGAACAGTTCTGCAAGTGGGTGCTCTCCCCCGCCAACAAAGGAGCCATCGTCATCGCCCACAACTCAAAGGGCTTTGATGGGCAGTTTGTCCTCAAATATCTACACCAACAAGCCATTCAACCCCAAGTCATCCCCAAAGGCCTGGAGCTCTTCAAAATCCACGTTCCATCAACAGGCACAGCATTCTTGGACAGCCTCAATTTCCTCCCTCTTCCCCTCTCTGCTCTGCCCAAAGCCATGGGTATACCTGGCTCAAAGGGTGTGTTCCCTCATCTGTTCAACAAGATGGCCAATTGGGACTACAGCGGGCCTCTGCCTACGGCCCTGAACAACTCAAGGAGAACGCACGTGAACAGCTGATCCAATGGCATGAAGAAGAAAGCGCTAAAGGCAAGACATGGAATTTCCAAGAAGAATTGGTCGGCTGCTGCAGAACAGACGTCAGAATTCTGAGGCAAGCGTGCATGAAATTCCGCGCCTTGATGTTGTCCCAACACAACCTAGACCCCTTCACCTCGGCAACTACCATCGCCAGCACCTACATGGCAGTATTCAAGAAGAACTTCCTACGTCCCAACACCATTGCAGTGATGCCACATGGAGGGTACAGGGTTAAGGACAGGCATTCAGCCATCGCCATCAAGTGGATCAAATGGCTGTCACATTCTCAAAACCTTCAAATTCAACATGCCATCAACGGCGGTGAAGTTCGGGTCGGAAACTACAAAGTAGACGGTCAGCTTCGCTCTGGCCCCAGCCAGGTCTTTGAGTTCAATGGATGCGCCTATCATGGTTGTTCAGACTGTTTCCCAGATCCACACACACGCCTGCCCACAGGAGAGAAAGCAGGAGATGCGCTAAAAGCCACAGAAGACCGGGCTGCAGCATTGGAGGCCCAAGGATACACCGTTACAACAATGTGGGAATGCATGTTCCGTGAGGAATGTAAGCAAGATCCGGAACTGGCCTCATTCATCAAAACCGTCAAAGTGCAAGATCCAATGGACCCCAGGGAAGCATTCTTCGGAGGAAGAACCAATTGTCGTTGGATGCACTGGAAGACCGCTCCTGAAGAATCCATCCACTACATTGATGTCTGCTCCCTTTATCCTTATATCTGTAAATATGGCCGTTTCCCCATCGGACATCCCACGGTTGTGACGGAAAACTTCGCTGACATCAACACCCGTCCCTATCACGGCCTGATAAAGTGTCTGGTTCTACCTCCTCAAAATCTACTTCATCCTGTTCTGCCCGTGCGTCAGGACGGAAAGCTACTGTTTCACCTGTGCGGCTCCTGCGCTGCCGCCCATAACAATGGAGACTGTCTCCATCAGCCTGAGGAGAGGGAATTCTGTGGCGCTTGGCCTACCTGTGAACTCTACGCTGCTATGGATCGCGGCTACTTCGTCAAAGAAATTGCAGAAGTATATCATTATGATCAATGGGAGCAGCATGATCCAACAACAGGCACCGGCGGGCTGTTCACTGATTACATCAACTGTTTCCTCAAGATCAAGCAGGAAGCCTCAGGATGGCCCAGCTGGGTGAAGACAGAAGAAGACCAAAACGCCTACATCAAACAGTATCAAGAGAAGGAGGGAATTCTGCTGGAGAAGAGCAAAGTGGAGCGCAATGAGGGACTCAGGATGCTTGCCAAGCTTTGTCTCAACAGTTTTTGGGGCAAGTTTGGGCAGCGGTCGGACCAGACCAAGATGGAGTACGTGAAAGATCCACAGCGGTTCCTAAAGTTGGCCTATGATGACACACTCCAGATGCAAGGGTTCACCATCGTCAATGACGGCATGCTCATGGTCACCTACCGGGCGTTGGAAGCATTCGTGGAAGAATTGGAGAATTCAAACACCACCATCGCTGCCTGGGTAACGGCTCAGGCGCGACTCAAGCTCTATACGTACTTGGAACAGCTCGGTGATCGCGCGCTCTACTTTGACACTGACTCCGTCGTGTACGTCACAAGACCAGGAGACGTGTACCAGCCGCCAATTGGGGACTACCTAGGAATGATGACGGATGAGCTGGACGGCCACACCATCAGGGAGTTTGTGACGGCCGGACCAAAGGCGTACGCGTACAAGACGGATGACGGAAAGACCAAGATCAAGATCCGTGGACAGACTTTGAATCATTCAGCAAGTGAACAGTTGAACTTCATCACTTTGAAGGACACAGTTTTGAAATATTTGGAATGTGGTGATTGTGGTGATATTAATGTTGTTGCTCCTAAAATTGTGCGTGAATCTGATCGCAGCATTGTGACTAAGACGCAGTCTAAGAAATTCTCTGTTGTTTATGACAAAGCTCGCGTGTTACCTACTGGTCAATGTGTTCCTTTTGGTTACAAATGTTGATTAGTGTGTCAATGAATCATGCAGCATCTGCCTTTGCACATGGTGCGTGGCTCATTATGTTTATTCTGTGTCGGAGACATGCTGCATCTGCGTAGGCACATGGGGCGTGGCTCAGAATGTTTATTTTTGTTTGTGCTGTGTTATGTAGTGTTACAGTGTTTGGTTCAATAAAAAATGCCGTTAATAATTGGTTGGATCGTTTATTATGTAACAACAACTCTAGAGTCGACTCACAACCACTCAGAGTCATACCTCAAAACAGCGAAACAAAGTTACATGCCAAATAATAAGGTTATCATACTAATTAGGTGTTTTCAGACCCAACTCCGAGTCACTCAGAGTCGACTCACAACAACTCAGAGTCGACTCACAACAACTCAGAGTCGACTCACAACCACTCAGAGTCGACTCACAACCACTCAGAGCCATACCTCAAAACACTGAAACAAAGTTACACGCCTAATAATAAGGTTATCATACTAATTCCGTGTTTTCAGACCCAACTCCGAGTCACTCAGAGTCGACTCACCACAACTCAGAGTTGACTCACAATAACTCAGAGTCGACTCCCAACAACTCAGAGTCGACTCACAACAACTCAGAGTCATACCTCAAAACACAGAATCTAAAACTAAGTAATCACAACAAAACACATCACTCTTCTTCTTTTCCATGCTCCATTGCATTTTCAATCAGATCCATATTTTCTTTCAACAGTTTGCGGATGGTAAATCTGTGATCATGCCAAGCCGTGTCCGTCGCCTCATCTTCCGAGAACCCTTCTTCTTGATACTTTTCATCCATACGATTGATACGCTCATACAGCTCTGCAAACTCAATTCCTCTCACGAACCGAAAGTGACGTTCCACAGCTTCTTGTAACTGGTGTACAAACACACCGAGAAGTGGTTCAGAGAGAAAATCTTCAGGACTTTCCACTTTTTCAAAGTTAATGTCCTCCAAAGCCTCTTGAATGGCTTCCCTCCAATATTCTTCAGAACTGTCCGATTCTTTCTCCGACTGATCCATTTGCTCTTCCTCTGTAGTCTCACTACGGGTGTTGGACGCCGTGTCCGACTCGTCAATGTCGGATTGTTCCGAGCTGATGACTGAATCCTTTTCAGAGTCCATCTGGTGCATTCTTTGATGACGTCGAAGGTTCCAAGGACGAGAAAAACTCAAGTTGCACTCAGGACACAAATAAGCCATAGTGATGAAATGCCTAAAACACTACTCCTTATATACTATTTGAAACATCGGCCAGCCAGGAAATTCCCACCGCCTACCTAGATTGTTTCACTGTTAAAACATCAGCGCGCTTGACAAGTTCATTCCCCCAGTAATAAACACGTTTGCGCACTGGTCGTCGCATGTTTTTACCGTGCGCACTGGCAAGCCAGGTCCCCGCCCTATACTACTGAGCGCACGTTTTAGGAATAAAAGGGAATTTACGCACCGAGGTGGAGAGCTGTCAAATACACTATTGCGCAACCGCTCCCTGTAGCAAAGGCGCTCTCAAGAATTCGGGCCTCTAACTTTGGGCCTTTAATTTGGGTCTGTCTACGCACCTTCCCATGGATCGACAAGGAAAGCGACAAGCTTCTTTCCCGTCCACACGAATTGAGCCTGTTGTGGTGGCGGTCGTAAGCCGACGTTGGTCGACACCTTCGGTTTAATTTGCCTTATTATACATTTTCGGTTAGGAAAATAATGAAAGGATGCGCGTGACCTTCACTTTTCCATTGCTATCGACTGTAATCTGCTGCAGCGTCGGGCAGGCTATTAGAATGCTCTTGCCTTTCGGTGACGGCGGGATCGGTCGCGGTGCGCCGCATTTCGCTTCGCGACCGCACTGGAACTGATCGAAGTAGGTCACATCAATATGGGGCTTGCACATGGCCAGTCGCCAGAAGTCCTGTTCGTCGTACGGGTCCGTGAACAGAACGCACGACTTCGTATGAGTGTAGTATTGACCGGCCCTGCAATGTTCAAGTATTGTTCGATTAGGTGTGTTAGACGTGCGTTTGTGCTGGAAAAGCGTGGTCAAAATTTGGCGATCCTTATCTGCTGGATCTGAATAGAGAGAGAACGAAGTAAAGTACGCTCACCGACAGCCACTCATTGACAAGCAGATGGTTTCGCATCGATCAAGCGTTGCCGCTAGGAGTTTCACACCGGTCTCGCTCTGTACCTCAACGTGCGCTTCCTTGTAGCAGAACGCATAAGCTTCGGCAAATTGAGGCTGTCTAACTGAAGAATGATTTGAGACCGGTGAGGATTACGACTACCTGTATGTGGACTTGTATCAGGTATTAGCAAACTAGGTACTCACATATAAATATCATGCCAAATACAATCAGAGCCGGATTCATGTTTTCATGCGCTTATGGTCCTGGCACTTTTACACGCTTCTGAAAAAACGCCTCTCCTACTGTTGCAAATAACAGGACCAATTTTAAACAGCCTCAAGAAACTTGATATGAATATACCGAAATGTTTTGCAGACCATTCTCAGTTTCTGTTCTTGTCGGTGTGCTCAAAGGGCGGCTTGTGCACCCAAAGCTATTTTCATGCACAATAGTCAAATGGAAACGTTTTCCATTCTTTGAAAACATGGATCCCGTCAAAAGAAAACGTTGGGTTAGTTTTTTACGATTTGACCATTTACATGACGAATCCTTGGTTTCCATTATCCGACGAAGATGCAATATCGTATTGTGTCTGTGTGGTTCCTCATGGCTAGTTCCATATGTAGTTGGGTCTCAACAATATACATTCAAAACGTGTTACCGAACGCTTCGTTCACATGACTCTTGTACTGTTAGCTCTGTCGGATCGGAACTCTAGTGTCTTGAAAGGTTGTGCAGTGGTGTAAAAGCAACACCGACCCGTGCATTTGTCAGATTACAATCAGCAAATAAGCAATATACTGAAGTAATATGTTTTGTGCTTAGTTGCCATGGCACAAATGCACGCACATTCTATTCCTTTTTTCACACACTAAAGCACACACACGTCTCTCTAACTTTCTACTTTTTTCCTACTACTCAAATAACACAAAACACACCTTTCTCTTTTCCATTTTGCGCTACCCCCCCTTCCCTCGTTTCAACATCTCCTTCCTTAAGACAGCCACGGCGCTTTTCTTCTTTCACAACCACCGGGATTTTTTTTTATTTCACAATTTCGTCCCTATTTTTTTTTTCTCGGTTCTTTTTTTTTTTGCTTTGTTTTGCTTTTCTCTTTAGATCCTGTCCTCTCACATATCAACATTTATTCTAATAAATTTTTCTCTATCATTTTTTATTCTCCACACCCCACAACCACCCCAACCCGTAGATTTTTTTAGCCCGGACAAGGATACTATTGAGTATCGAAAATTCGGCAATATATTCCGCGTATCGTGAATTGGTGCTGTACTTGTACAAACAAAAACCATAGTTACGATGTGCAGTATTACCGTAAAGTAACTTCCTATGAAAGCGACGCACCCAAAGGGCGACTTATGCACCCAAAGCCATTTTTATGCATAATAATCGAATGGAAACTTTTTCCATTCTTTGAAAATATGGATCCTGTCAAAAAAAGACGTTGCGTGTGTTCTTTAGGATTTGACCATTTACATCACGAATCCTTAGTTCTATTATCCGACGAAGATGCAATATTGCATTGTGTCCTTTCTGTGTTCAAGGTGTGTGGTTCTCTGAGCAAAAAAAAGTTTTGCATGGTTTTGCACACGGAAAGAATTGAATGGCCCATGGTTAGTTCCATATATTTGGGTCTCAACAACAGACATTCAAAACATGTTACCGAACGTAGGCATGCGCGTTCGCATGACTCTTGTACTGTTTGCAAAGACGCATCGGAGCTCCAGTGTCTTCAAAAGTTGTGCAGTGGTGTAAAAGTAGCACTGACCCGCGCATTTGTCACATTACAATCAGCAAATAAGTAAAAGCCTTTAAAAGATTTCAATCTTCCTTTTGCTTAGTTGTCCTGTGCACAGATACGCCTAATATTGGTACGCTCAAGCAAATCAAATATTGCAATTTTCATATATTTCATATTAAAAAGTTTTCAATTTTCTACCTGCTCGTTAAAGTTAAAGTAAGCGCGTACGAACACTACGGATTATGCGACACACCAAGCATTCGCAGACAATCAGGTACATCGAACAGAGGTGTTTCGGGTTGTCTTATTCGGAGTTGAAATAGTGAATAAAAGGTTACGCTCACTCACACTTACCATTTCTTAAGATTGACGTTTAAATGTGAATTTGTCGAATAATTGTGATGTCGAGCGCATGCACAGAAATGAGTTGCTAAGTTCAGTTTGATGACGCAAATCGGTTTGTGCTGTGAGTATTTATCGGCAAAAACAGCAGTAGAAAGCGCAGTCTTGTTTAAAATTCTTTTACGACGGCTGAAGGTGAAACACTATGAAATCAGCAGCTCGTTGGATTATCGTGTCGCTTGTCGCAGTGGCGTTGTGTGTCGTACTCTCGGAGGGTGACGTTCAAAGCGATTCAATGCTGGATTGGATCTCCTGCGTGGCCGATTCAGACGTCAATCTGAAACGTGCCTCAGATGTGCCGAACAATGCCACTGTCATAATTGTCCATTGGGCGGGCGGACGACGTCCACGTTTCCACTGTGCACAGCCGGTTAGTGCAGAGGTCATGCTCAGAAAATTCCAACTGATAATTATGGCTGGAGCAGTTAGTTTTTCAAGGCACGTTTCGTGCCGCCATAAAGCAAACTACCCGTTTGCTACCATACATCACGTGCAGAGCGTTATTGTGTGTCTGCACAGTTTTATTGCGTGAGTAGAACACCATAAAGTTGTTGTCCAAGAGATCGCTACTCCGATAGCTCAGCTGGCAGAGTAGTCGCCCGGTTAGTGAAAGGACCTGGGTTCGAGTCCCAGTCGGATTGAACGATTTTTTGTTCTCCAATGACGCTGGTTTTTACTTGCGTTCCCTTTTTCATTTCGCAAGGCGTAGGTTTTCAGGAGTTTTTAACACTAATGTAGCTGTTGCTTCGGTTTACTATCCTGCTGCCGTTGAAATGACCCCGTCAAATGAAAACGCTGGGTGAGCGCTTTAGGATCTAGCTGTTTACATCTTGAAACCTTGGTTTCCTTTATCACTGTGTTGCGTTGCGTCATTTCTGCGTTCATGGTGTGTGGTTCTCAGAGCACGAAATGTTCAATAATACTGCAAGCAAATGGAACCAAAAGTTTGTATGTATGCATATTTTGAATATAAAACGGTCAGGTCTCTACTCGGCTGTGGTCTAACATTGTTCGTCGGCGATTCATTGCAAGCGAAAATAACAATAATGTCGGAACCACTGAACGGACAATCCCAGAAACAAACGCTTGTGCGATAAAAATCTGAGTCAATGGTAATAGTGCCGTTTATCCAATCAAACGTGAATACAGGAATAAAGCACATTCATGTCAACCTAATAATAAAACTGACCACAACTGAAATGTGAACCAAGCTTTTCAAGCTTTTGAAATAAAAAAATGTGTACGAACCAGCGTTGAAAAAAAATTTTAATTACGAGCTTTTTCTTTATTTTTTGATTTTTTGACGAAAATTTCACTTATTAGGAAAGTGTTGCAAATAACGTTTTAGGATAAATGAAATCGATACAACATATCTTTTTCGAAAATTGAAAAATTATCGCCTGGGACCGAACTTGTGTGATGACATCTAGTATTGGTTGCACAATGACTTTATAAGAATTGGTCAAATTTTTTTCCTGAATCGTAAAGAGGGAAAGTGACTGGGCAATGACGTTGCGTTGCGTGATCGCACAAAGCATGTAGTAAAGAGAATGTTTCAGACCTGTGCCAGCGTGGCTGATCTGCTGGATTATTTTCAGGTGAAAATGTCTTGTGAAAATCACAAATAGCACAGTGGTTAAGAGTGACTGAACGTAAAAATCAGGATAGATTTGATAAATTCTTATATGGTCATTGTGCGACCAATAGCATGCAGTGGTATTGGTCGCACAGTGACCTTATAAGAATTGGTCAAATTTTTTTCCTGAATCGTAAAGTGGGAAAGTGACGGGGCAATGACGTTGCGTTGCGCAATCGCACACAAAGAATGCAGTTAGCAAAATGTTTCAGACCCGGAGCAACGTGAGTGCTCTGCTGGATTATTGTCAGGCGAAAATGTTTTGTGAGAATCACAAATAGCACAGTTGTTAAGAGTGACTGAAGGTGAAAATCAGGATTCATTTGATGAATTCTTATATGGTCATAGTGCGACCAATACATTATAGGTGCCACATCACTGCTGCAGGCGCGATTTTATAAACACTGGCCCATCCACAGACAAAAAGTGCCAATATTTTATCTCGAAATTAATTAAGTTATATCGCAAATAAAAATAAAATAAATCTCGAAAAAGCCATTTTGGATATTTCTGCCCATTTTTGGCAACTTTTTTACTAAAAAATGCAAAATCTGAGCTTCAAAAAATTTTTAACCCAACTTTTTTAATGAAGACCTTTTTTGAAGCAAACCTGGTGCGCACAGTTAATGCTCACTTTGCTTTCTTGGTGACAGACACAATCATTCACACACAAACGGTGCTGATTCTTGTTCTATTCAAACATATAGTTCGGCATCAACACTGCGCTCGGATGGTCACATTGCGGTGCACCCTTCAGGCTTGCGACCTTGGTCCACGTCAGGCCTGAACATAGAATTGGTTGTTATGTGACTGGTGTGCGACAATGCATGAGAAACACTTGTCGTCGCGCGATGCAGTATATCGCGCTCAACGCATCATATGAGAAACATTGAATGTATGGGCGCTTGGATCGCCTTCCAGACTGATCACAGATTGTTCAGGGTCGCATGCCAGCAGAAGCTGTCATATCACTACGGCTGTTCGCGTTCGGACCAACCTTCGTACATGAGAACTTCCTCGTTATAACCGTTAGGAGTGCGACCACCGATAGCAAACAGCCGTTGTCCGACCGTCACCAAGCTCAACTGGGTCAATTGAATCGGCATTGGAATCATGTGGCCCCACTTCTTCGTGCCAAAGTCGTAACGCTCGCAGTACTGGAGGAATTTGGTGGCTGGACTTCCCACATTGTAGCTTTCTGTTCCGTACCCACCGCACATCTGAAAAGTGGTGGCATGCTCATCACACAAAAGTTTTCGCATGAAACGAATACAGTATACCTAAAATAAGACTTTGGTACCATGCCTGTAGACATGTTTTGTACGTACAGCACTGCATTTTTAACCACCTAATTTTAACGCGGTGCACGTCTGTGGTAATCCACCTATAAACATGTAAACCTGGACAAACAAAAACAGTTACGATGTACAGTGTGACCGTAAAGTAACTTCCTATGGAAGCGACGCGACACTCTTCAGTCCGAGATACTTAGTCGCAAATGGAAGAACAAATGTGAACTCTTTTCTCTTAGTTTTTAAATTTTCTTCTTCTGGTTTCTCGTGGCCCATCACCGAACGAAAGTTTTGCATGATATTGACGAGACAGTGACCGACCAGGCAAGAATTCGTCAAATTTTCTTCCTGGATCGAAAGGGTAGGCTGGGTTTTAGCAGCGCTATCACAACAAAGCATGCGTTAATGGAACGTCTTAGAGCTGCAATTTCAACACAATTTAACTTAATTTCATTCAATTTAATTTCCTGCTTGCATAATCTCATTTAACGACGGCTCCTCCGGTTTCTTTCGGGATTGCATATTTTTAACTGTATTGATGTTTCAGACACCAAACAACTTAACAAGACACTCTCACCACCAGCGAATTCAATAGCGGATAGTGCACCATTGAGTGAAGTTTGTGATACTGCCTTACGCCGGCCAACTTGTCCCACTTGTCCGTCACATAGTTATACTTTAGCAGAGAACCAAAGAATGCTGGATTTTTTGGGTCTGGGTGGCACTGCTGCCCGCCAGACACGTAGATGAACCCCTGGAAAATGAAAAATTACGCTTTGACCAGCGGACTTGTCCACCTAAGGGCGGCCTTACGTAAAACTAGGAAATAGGAATTCTTTTGCGTGCGAAAACTATTTTTAGGAAACTTGATACGAATCTAGGAAACAGGAAATAGGAAATATTTGGCACAATCAGCAGAACCAAACGGCAACGCAGCTCAACAAAATGTTTTGAGAGAGTTGCCTGCATATGCACAATGCATGCTTGGCTGGTAAAGGCAAACTACGCCAACACGAGCCCGATTTCGGAGGTGGTGATCTTGCAAAACGCAAAGAAAGAGAAAATCATCATGCTCCACGTTGTATTCCGCAACGTGTAACGTTTTCCAAATCAGCAGCCACGTCTGAATGTTACACCATTTTGCCAGCACCGAAATCGGGCTCGTGTTGGCGTAGTGTTACTTTAAAGGGGGCCTTTCGCATTTCGAACCGCCTTCAAACTTTGCACCCATTTAAGTATTGTTCAGGGCGTTGTTAAACTCTCACGCACCAAGAACCCAATCTGCAGCATGCGACCAGGAGATGCACTTTAAGAAGAACATCCGGGAACAAAGTGTGCCGCGGACCAGCCCAATTTATACCTGCGCATTCAGGCAAACTGCTTGATCAAAAAGGTGCCAAGGCGAATGAATGTTTCGCATAAAACGCGCAGCACCACTAACTATGGAATTTCGCTTTTCTTTATATTTCGAATTTCAACGAATTGTTCCAGCGCGACAAGCAGACCTTGAAACATTTAGCAGCCACGCATGAACAATTCGTTGCAATTCGAAATATAAAGAAAAGCGAAATTCCATAGTGAGGAAGGGGCAAATATCGTGCGAAACATTCTGCACCTTGACCGCCCTTGTCATCAGGCGAGTTGCCTGAATGCGCAGGTAGAAATTGGGCTGGTCCACATTTGATTTTGTTCGCGGATGTTCCCCTTGAAGGGGATCTCCTGACCGCATGCGTTAGACGTCCGGTGTGTTTGACTTTTATGACGCCTTGACCACTGTCTAAACACATGCGAAGTTTGAAGGGGGTTTGAAATGCGAAAGGCCCCCTTTAAATATTCCACCAGTTGTGTTAAAAGTAGGCTTGTCTGTGGTGTCGGGACACGGTGACAAAATTTCCTATTTCCCATTTCCTTGTTTCAAAAAGACAACCAGGAAATAGGAAACATTTCCTATTTTCTAATTCCTACTTTTTGAAACTAGGAAATAGGAAATAGGAAATAGTTCCTATTTCCTAGTTTTACGTAAGGCCGCCCTAACAGCAGAAAGAAAATGGCACAGTGAGCACATTCAACTGAACTTCTGCACATCATTGTTCACCCTCTAAAACCATGCGAATTTTAAACTTGTTGAAAAGTACCTTTGTACAATTAAATTTTCACGTCTTAGATTCCGGGCTGGACAAAAAAATTTTATCCTCGAACTTTTTTAACTATTTTGAATTTTTTGGAAATTTTTTGAGATTTACTTTTTTATTACGAACCACAAAAATTTCGGTTCTCAATGTGAAAAATTGTCGAAATATTTTGTTTGCAGGCATATTTGATTGTCCTTGACAGGAATAGTTGATACCGACCAGTTATGTTCACACGGCAGTAGCGAGGTGATATTGTTTACGATGAGCCAGATAACGAGACAATTCGTGTTGGGGATAGTCTGTCCACCATACGTACCTACATAGGTTGTAGTGTGAAAAGTGAAGACATGTCACGGGGAAGGCAAAAATGGCGCATTTTTTGCAAAGTTACATGAAAACAGCTCCATAACCCGTGATCAGGGTTGGGCAAAAAACGTTTTTTTTCAAAAAATCGTTTTTTTAAAAATGTTTTTTAAAGACGTTTTTTTTAACGCCCAGATGACCAAAATATGCCCCCCCCAAAAATGGAAAACGCTCATGTTGGGAAGAAAACGTGGTTAAATGAAGTAATTCTGTGTGTTCTGAGGCAAAATAAACGGGTTTCAACCCATTTCTAGCGAGTTGTTAAGATCCCATATCAGACCCGCATCATGGGACCAACTTTGGCCGGGGTCATCATTGAAAGTCAAACTCCGTAGATCGACGTATCTCGACAAAGTAAAAATTGGTCGAAAATTTTTTGAAAAAAATGGGACAAAAAATTGATTTTCCTTGATAATCAGGGTACTTTCCCTGAAAAATCAGGGAAAATCAAGGAAATTCAGGGTTTAAAAAAAAACGAAAAACGACCCAGTCGTTTTTTTTTGAAAAAAACGTCGTTTTTTTTAAGAAAAAACGCCGCCGTTTTTTTTGCCCAACCCTGCCCGTGATTAGTAACCTCCGGCGTTTTGTAACTGTAATTTTAGACATCAAGCAGATTTGACTTGCTGGAAGAACTGAATGCGCACATAATGACGGCTGCGTAGGTAGTTTAGTAGAGCCAAGAACTGTCTAACAATTTAATGACATTGTTACCGAGGCGAAATACAAGCGCCTCAGGCGATTCTTTGAGAAAAACAAACAGAAACATGCATAAAAACATGCATTTGACAATAAAAAATGGGTAAAATAACAAAAGAAGTTGCGAAACAATAAAAAAGTGAACTTACTTTTGTAATTTTTAAAAACCGAAAAAAAAGACGAACCTTTTTTAAAAATTTGTTTTTTTTTAATTTTCACTTTTTTCAGCCCGACCCTGCTTAGAACTGACTAAAAATCAACTGGATGTCTTAGCAAATTTACATTGCGAGTTGCGGATGCGGGATACGTGATACACCAACTGTTCGGCAAATTGCGGGTGTGCCACTGGCCTCCAGCCTTGGCTGTTCGGAATTCGCATGATTTTGCAGTCGCATAATCACCACCCATGCATGCGTACAAAACGTCTCGTTTGGGGAGATATCCCACAGTGGCTGCAAAGCTTAGATTCGCTTTACGGTGCAAATTTTGCTGTCATAGCATGCACGTCACAGAGACATAAAAATTGTCGTTTTTAAATGACGCAAAAACTATAGGCACTTACCTTGTGCTCTCAACAAATTTGTGTTTCCTTCGCTCATCCATTTCTTGTTCACCAGCGCTGCAACCTTTGTTTGCGTGGCTGCAATCGAATTCTTACTGTTCGTTTGCAGTTTGAAAGACGTCGTTGGCGATAGTGACTGTTACGTTAACGTGTGTGTCAATCTATACACCTTCCCATGGATCGACAAGGAACGCGACGAGCTTCTTTCCCGTCCACACGAATTGAGCCTGTTGTGGTGGCGGCCGTAAGCCGACGTTGGTCGACACCTTCAGTTCAGTTTCATTTTGCATTCGGTTGCAGGTTCGTACAAACAAACAGGAAAGAGAGCAGGAAAGCAAGCGTAGTATGACCTTCACTTTTCCATTGCTATCAACTGTAATCTGCTGCAGCGTCGGGCATGCTATCAGAATGCTCTTGCCTTTCGGTGACGGCGGAATCGGTCGCGGTGCGCCGCATTTCGCTTCGCGACCGCACTGGAACTGATCGAAGTAGGTCACATCAATATGGTGCTTGCACATGGCCAGGCGCCAGAAGTCCTGTTCGTCGTACGGGTCCGTGAACAGAACGCACGACTTCGTATGAGTGTAGTATTGACCGGCCCTGCAATGTTCAAGTATTGTTCGATTAGGTGTGTTAGATGTGCGTTTGTGCTGGAAAAGCATGGTCAAAATTTGGCGATCCTTATCTGCTGGATCTGAATAGAGAGAGAACGAAGTAAAGTACGCTCACCGACAGCCACTCATTGACAAGCAGATGGTTTCGCACCGATCAAGCGTTGCCGCAAGGAGTTTCACACCGGTCTCGCGCTGTACCTCAACGTGCGCTTCCTTGTAGCAGAACGCATAAGCTTCAGCAAATTGAGGATGTCTAACTGAAGAATGATTTGAGACTGGTGAGGATTACGATTACCTGTGTGTAGACTTACATTAGGCATTAGCAAGCACGGTACTCACATAGGAATGTCATACCAAATACAATCAGAGCCAGATTCATTGTTTTCATGCGCTTGTGGTCCTGGCAATTTTATATCCTTCTGAAAAAAACGCTTCTCTTACCGTCGCAAATAACAGGACCAATTTTAGACAGCCTCAACAAACTTGATATGAATATACCGAAATGTTTTCCAGACCATTCTTAGTTTATGTTTTTGTCGGTGTGCTCAAAGGGCGACTTATGCACCCAAAGCCATTTTTATGCACAATAGTCGAATGGAAACATTTTCCATTCTTTGAAAATATGGATCCTGTCAAAGAAAAACGTTGGGTGAGTTCTTTAGGATTTGACCATTTACATCACGAATCTTTGGTTGTATTATCCGAAGAAGATGCAATATTGCATTGTGTCCTTTCTGCGTTCATCAAGGTGTGTGGTGCTCAGAGCACAAAAAAGTTTTGCATGCTTTTGCATGCGGAAAGAATTGAATGGCTCATGGTTAGTTCCATATATTTGGGTCTCAACAACAGACATTCAAAACATGTTACCGAACGTAGGCATGCGCGTTCGCATGACTCTTGTACTGTTTGCAAAGACGCATCGGAACTCCAGTGTCTTCAAAAGTTGTGCGTTGATGTAAAAGCAACACTGACCCGCGCATTTGTCAACCCTAATGGGCGATTTACATGTACATTTCCGTGTAAGGTTTACATGGGAAAAATTATGGCTAGGAAGTTTGTGCATAAGCCAAGTGTCTTGTGAACGTGGTTTCATGTCATGATTGTGTACCGATTTACCACAGATAACTTATTGCAAAAAGTCGACGTTTCGAGACCCGTAACGGACCCTTCTTCACTGTTAAAAAATTATTTTAAAAAAATATTTAAAAAATCATATGGTGGCTTGATAAAATGCTCGTTCATATTGTAGATGAACATAAACAGTGCGCCTGAAAGCTTCCGGCTATTCGGTCACAGTTTGACCCACACAAGTTCGAGGTGTTTTGATGGTTTGTGTTCCTTGGTTAGGATCTGATTCTGGTTTAATAAATCGCGCAGCTGACAGCCTATCAAGGGCAGATCCAGGGGGCCACAGGGGCCGTGGCCCTCCCTTTGGTCCGTTTGACCCCTGAACGGGGGCACCGTCTCGGAAGGAAGAAGGAAAAAGGACCCCTTAAAATATTTTAACAGGATTTCCCAGGATTTTAACTCGGATACAGTTCAAAAGTCCAAAAATCGCGCGCTTCGCGTGTCAGATACATCCATTTCATGAAATTTGGCTTTCACGCGCATAAAAAGTGCCAAAATTTTGCGCGCTTTGCCACATTTTGTACGATATTTGATGTAAAAGGCGCGAAATTCTAAACAAGCACTTGATAAACATGACTTTTCAAAAATGGAACAAGCACTAGATAAAAATGACTTTTTGGATTTACCCCCGCCCCCCTTGGCCAAAAGCTGGATCCGCCACTGCAACCTCCTGTGTCTGTGTACAGCAGAACTGACACAAGTAATCCAGCGTCACAATTCCGTGAAGTTTTCGGTGTAAATTTCAATCCTGGCGCATCCAAGTACTAGTACTCAGAACCACACGATAACCGCGCACACGCAACATGAACAAGCCAAAATTATAGCAGTCCTTGCCTGGGTCTGGTGTACCACAGCCCGTTGGTTGGTTTCAGCTGACTGACTGTGACTGATCAATTCTGGTTGCCATGGGCAGCAGCCCAAAAGCAATGAGCCATCCTCCCAGTGTCAGCATAGCAGCTATGTGCTACAGATGTGACTTCATTGTCCATCCGCACACCCACCTGTGGTATAGTACGTTTTGACAGACAATTGCACGATGTACTTCTTGTGTTTCGATGCTTGCTTGCTTGGTTTGTTTGGATGCAACAAACAAAGCTGTTTTTACGCTTCAAAAACAGCTCAAAAACCAACGTAGTCTTTATTCCGTGTGATTAATGGCACGGAACATTGGGCTTTCAGCGCTCGGGTCTCAGTAAGAAACGAAAAGGCACAATGTTTTAAAAATTAAGCTCACTTTATCTAGGTGAAGAAATTCAGCAGCTGTTTTTGGGCAAAAACTCATTCTTCGCAGCCAATTAATTGTTCCCAATGAAACTATTTCAATTTCACATTTGATGGGCATAACGAGCAATGATGAACGACTTATTGATAGTCGTCATTGCAGCATACAGCTCGCTTGCCATTGATTTTGGTGAGTTCGGGATGATGTGTTTGACAAGATTATTTGCCGAATTGGCCTCATGTCGGATTCAAAGTATGAACACAATTACAAGTTACCACCGCCGCCATCTGCACCGCCACTATCCTCCATAAAGTTGTCTAGGAGCATTCGGGGTTACTGGCGGTGCACCGCAGGAGGGGCCCATTGACAATGCCCAGGGCGCTATTGCACAGGGCATCATGGGCCGAAACTGCAACCGTAGAGATTTGGCGCAATGCTGGCCCGCAACGTTAAACCTCAACGTTATTGATCCGGCTCAAGTTCTGTTCGCTTCGTGATGTGTAGGACATACGAAACCGTACCTCATCGCTGAACCTAAATTAATCTTAGTACAGACAAGCGGTGAAAGTACAGTGTACCTGGTCAGCACCTGTAATCAATTCATTTAGTTTCTTCCAAAAAAAAAACAAGACAACCAATTTATATCAGCGAGCAGCTTGAAATGCATCCACTGCGACGAGCGAATTCAAGGCAGCGACACGTGCAGGAATGTGCAGACAGAAGACTGTGCTCAAACGATCGGTGCCAACGTGAGGGCCGTGTGTCTGCAGACGTTGCAGGTGTTCTCAACTGGTGTGTTCACGTGCTCGTATCGTTTTAACGTTTGAGTTAACGTTTTCGGACCGTTGTAAGTTCACCTGGTTGTTTGTCGTCTTTCCTTTTTGTAGTCCAGGATTGGGCTGTCGTGCACGATCCGCCAAGCCGAAAGTTGCAGGTCCAGGAAAATGTTTGCGAATCTGAAACTGAAACTCACT
>JASAMV010002088.1:0-16082 GCA_030248065.1 Rhynchonema sp. JSB1_4
AAAAATTGCACAATTATATCTGAGCGAAAGCGCATGGGAACCTGCAACTTTCTGTATTGGCTCGGATTTTAATCGCTACGTTTTTGTCAGTATTCGTCATGCGAAACTTTACGGAACCAATGCAATGGGCGCAGTATTATACAATTTGAATACTCTTTATCAATACAGTCATTATCAGTCAGCAGAGTTTGATTGTCGCTTTTTCTAAACTTGGAATGTTGTCCATTCAAAAACATATCCTTTTTTGCAGGTCGTGAATGTGACTAGGGTTTAGTCATTCCAAAATTGCACTATTTGCTGTCTCTCTCTCTCTCTTAATAACGACAACGTTATGACTTTCTTTCATAACATTCAAACATGGCCACATTTTTTGCCGGTGATGGGGATTATTTTGTTCGTTAAGTCATTAAAATAACATTAATAGTGCGCATGGGACACATGAAGACAAAATAACCAAACATGTATACAGTACATCATATTACCGTGCCATGTGAATTATTTTCTTCGTGGCGAACAAGAACGTTAGTTGCTCATTGATGCACAAGACAGAGATTTTTCAAAAGTAAAGCACGGTCTCATCTTTTGCGTCCCCAAAACTTCGCGAGATAGTCATTATTGTATTGAACAACGTTACTTTACTAACGACGGGTTGGTGAACGAAAAAAACTCGCGCATTACGCGCAAAAACAGATTTCGGATCGGTCGATAAAATTATTGAGAAAATTTCCGAGACCACGGAAGAAGTATAATAGAAACGATGTTTTGGCCCGATGAATAGTATCTTTTCGGAGGGGATTCACACAAAATTCCAAAGATTTTATCAGGATACTACCGTTTGCGGGGGAATTGCCACAAAAGATTCCGATCCATTATTTTTTTGCAATTTATCCGATTCTTGGATAACGTTTCGGTTTTTTTCATCAGAGGGATCGTTAAACAGTTAAACACTTTGTTGATCAAATTTTGCGCTGTGGGATGAAGAACCGGTAAGTTCCAGGCGAATGTTATGTATAATTTTAGGTTGGGTTCTACTTGGGTATTAAACGATATGCAAAATATTGAGCACAACCAACTTAGCATGAAGTTATGAATCTCGAACGACGCAGCAAACCAAATAAAAACAAAATAGAATGCGAACTGAATTATTGATATTGATCGCACAATGATCATATAAGAATTCATCAAATCAATCCTGATTTTCACGTTCAGTCACTCTTAACCACTGTGCCATTTGTGATTCTCACAAAACATTTTCAGCTGAAAATAATCCAGCAGAGCACCCACGTTGCTGCGGGTCTCAAACATTTTTTTGACTGCATTCTTTGTGTGCATTCTTCATGTTGGTCCACCTCTTGCCCACAACCATCTGAGTCTCCTCCCCGATATGTCATTGCTGGTTCGGTGCCTGTCCGGGCACGTTGGGCGGCTTGGTTGGGTCATCGCAACCACCAAATATGCTGCTGCTTGCTGGACGTTGGCAAATGTGAACCAAACAATGTGTGACTACCGACGCCTTCATTTTTCGGAAAGTTTCAGCAAACTCACGCACCAAATCAAATTTGACCACACACGCGTATAGTGGCGCATATGATAAGAAATTTACTGGTAGATTTTATGATTATGCACGCATACAGCGCATGTGTATAGGTGACGTATTTCTGGAAAGAATTCAACATTCTTGTTCCAAGTACTTGTGTACATCTATAGCATCCAATCATCAAGAACAATAAAAGAATTATAGTACACTACGTCAACACGAGCCCGATTTCGGCGGCCGAATTTTTGGTGAAACGATCTGGGAAACGTTACATATTGTAGAATAGAATACGGTGAATGAGGATTTTCTCTTTCTTTGCGTTTTCCAAGTACACCACCTCCGATATGTCGGGTTCGTGTTGGCGTAGTTTGCCTTTATGTTATAAATACATCATGTACATCATAGTTGAAATATGCTGGCATATTCATTTGCTTCAGCTTGCACGACATTCCGCAATCAATGGGGAGCGCCATTGAGCATTTTTTTCACGCCTTTTGGCTCTAAACTTCTTTGTCGACGTTCTTTCTTTGTTGTTTTCTTTTCTCTTGTTGTTGCAGTGGTTTTTGTTGTTGGTTTCGATGTTTTTGTTGTTTTTGCAGCTGTTTTTGTTGTTGGCTTTGATGATGTTGTTGACGTTGACACCGTTGTTGTTGTCGGCTTGCTTTTTGGCGATGATTTGGTTGTTTTTGAGGATTTTTCGGTTGTTGTGGCTTTTGATGTTTTTGAGGCTCTTTTTGTTGTTTCCGTTCCTGGTGCTTCTGTTGGCGCTTCTGTGGCTGTAGCCGTTTCAGCTGGTGTTTCCGCTTCCACTGTTGTTTCCACTCCTGCTCTTCTTCCAACCTGCGCTGTTACATTTTGTTTGTTTGCTTCCGTTTCTATTGTTGTTGGCGCTTCTGTTACGTTTTTGTGTTCTTGTGTTGTTTTTTCCGCTTCTGGCACTCTTCCCTTTTCTGTAGTTGTTTCCCCTTTAGATGTTGTCTTCGGCTCCGTTGTCGTTTCTGTTTTTCTTTTCGCTCCTGCCGCTGTTTTCGCTTCTGCTGTCGTTTCCACTTCTGCTCTTCTTTCCGGTCCTGCTGTTGCTTTTGCTTCAGTCGTTGTTTCCGCTGTTTCAACCTCTGCTCTCATTGTTGTTTCTATTTCTGTTGTGGTTTCATCTTCTGTTCTTCTTTCCGCTTGTGTTCCATTTTCCGGTTCTGTTGCTGTTTCCACTTCCGCTCTTCTTTCTGGTCCTACCGTTGATTTCGTTTCAGCTTCTGTTTCCTCCTCGGTTGCTGTTTCCACTTCCGCTGTTGTTGGCGCAGCAGCAGTCGTTCCTGCTTCTGCTACTGTTTCAGCCTCGGCTCCTTTTTCCACTTCTGTTGTGGTTTCAAGCACTGCTGTTGTTGTCAGCAAAATTGCTGTTGTAACCTCATCAGTGTCTTCGCCGTCACCAGAGCCTGCTCACATAAGGACAATTCTTATTAACCATAACGTAACATTGCACACTCAGAGAGAACTCACTTCTTACACAGACGCATTGTTTGAAGCCCTTTCTTTTAGCTTTCTTCCCTTCTGGACACTTTGTCTCGCCGCAAAAGATTTTGTCCCAATCCAAGTGGAACTTTGCATGGCCGCCAGACTGAAAATGTTTCAAGTCATCAAATTAAGGACGCATGTAGTCACACCGGGAATTTGGAACTAAATTTTTCTCTGTGTCCAAAATTACGGTTCTCAGCTTCCGATATGACTACACGCACAACGGTAACTGGTAACCTTTCAAGACATTTCTGTGTAAAATATGACCAATCCAGTGACGGAGACTTGAGTGGCACAAAAATGTTTTGTCATAGCTTCAGTGCAAAAGAAAAAGTTCCCGGTTCCCGGTGTGACTACACGCGACTAAAAATTATCAATAAAGTCCTGAAGTTCTGAATGGACAAAAAACTCATGCGACTGTCTCATAAAATGTCGAGGGGATTTCTAGTCTGGAAAAGATCACACCAGCATTCTCCGTCTCCCACGTTCTGGAGGAGCAGTAGATTTGTGTGATCTTGGACAAAAAGAAAGCAAATCCGTGATTTTTTTTCCCGCTTTTTGTGACTCGCAGAAAAGGGAAAACCTGTCCAAGAACAGTCAGGGCACCATCATGCAGTGAATGACATTTCACGGACCTTGTGCCTTGGTGCTGTTACTGTTGTTGCGACCACTTCTTCCTCGTCTGAGCCGGGCTTCGACGTCGTTGTGGTGGACGCATCGTCAATGTTCTCTTCTGAGCCTTGGACGGGAACAAGTATGTTTGGTTTCCGCATCACGTTTCCGCTAATAGGCGAGATTGGATCTACATACATCTACATAAAGCATGTATACCTTACTTTTCACGCATATACACTTCTTTTTATTATCTTCGTTTCCATGCACGGCTTTCTCCCCCTTCGGACACTTGGTATCGCCGCAGAAGATTTTGTCCCAGTTCAAGAGAAATCGGCGAACAATCTGAAGTTCCGATTTTGCTTGTTGGCTGTTGTTATTTGAGTGTTTGATACCCATTTTGACCCAACCTTGTGTTCCTCTAGTTGGTTGACACCCTGTTGTTGAGGAAGCAGTCGTGTCGAACATGTGGTCAAGACCTGAGCATAATTGGTTACAACAACACTGAAGAATTATTGATAAAATAGGGCACTGCTCTTTGGTATTTCTTGTTGGAAAATCACAACGAAACGAATTTGACGAGAATTTTAAAGACTCTGTCGGTGCGAATAAAAGTTTTTGAAGTCCTATGTACATGAATGGTGCTGACAAATGTACGTACGTACCAAGCACAACAGCACCAGCAATCGATTTGCCAACATTGCACCTGATTTTTTTCAGCGGAGTCGACGTGAGCATGAATTTTTAAATTAAGGCATCACCAGAGCCGCTGAGTTTTCTACCTTTATATTCAAAACAAACCATCGGTACATTATGCAACTGAAGACACCCATGAGAGCCTTGTGTTGAAAGCCAGTGCACGGAATGCACTTTGATGCTTTTTCCTATGCTGAAGGAATGCGATCGTTTGGATTAACCATGCAGCAAATTGGTGGCTATTGTTCTGACATACTAAGAATGGTATCAAACTTGATGATCGGATCAACACATGAGCCCTGCAGTGTTGTTGATACACTCCGAATTTGAGCCGGCCGCAAAAACTGACCATTAGCTGCTGCTGGGGAAAAGAACACCGCTGGAAAATCTCGAATCAAAAATTAAAATCTCGAAACATCGCCAACAAGTAGAAAAACATCGCATCTGGGTAGAGAGCCGATCCCAACGTGTGATGCCGACAAGATAAAAATGCCCTGGATAAAAATTACTTTTAGGATTTGCCCCCCTTTGGCCGAATGCTGGATCCGCCACTAGATGCCGACATGATTGGCATTCGCATGCACATGGACAAGCGTATTCGTCTGCGCAACAGCGCGCGTTGCCCTTCACTTTGTTGTTTGAAACGTGAGAGAAACGACCGGATATCAAGGTTTGCTTCGTTATCCAGCAGAGAGCAGATTTTTGCTTGTCTGAGCAATTCTGGGCTTGGGCAGTTCAAATGAATACTTTGGGTTGGACTTATGGTATGTAATGCTGCAAGGCGATGGCTGCTTTTTGTGCAGTCATAAGCAGCTGTAGACACACATCTAGTGGTCAGAAAGTGCTTCCCCTGCGCAACTTGCGCACCTCACGTGAGCAGAGCTCAATTTCCGGGGGATAAACTGTTCACAAGCGTTATGGTCTTCTGTAGCTCATAAGCCAGCGGTCAAACCGTGCAGCTGATGTTTCATGCGTGCATGAACCTGTGTGGTGGCGGGATGCCCATTATCCGTTGACAATTGCTGTCAAGGGGACAGGACATGGATAATGCTTGTATGCACCCGGTTTTTGTGTATAGTTGAAGGAACGTTTAAGATAGACCATGCTGTATGAAACCTGCATGGAACTATGATGCACGATTAATTCCTTTTATTTCGGGTCTCAAAAAGTTTATTGATCAGCAAAATGCGAGTGGCTCACACGAAAAAACACATAGAAATGTTTTTAAAACACCTTTGTAATAGTGGGGCTTATTTGTCACAACCGCGAGCGAGCTGATCGTTTGGTGTAACCACATCTTGTGAATGCGAAGAATAGGAAATGCTTGAGATCCGGCCGTTGATCAAAGCATCCACCATTTAATTACAGGACACAGACGGAGTTTTCCGATCGCATATAAGCTCAGTGGCTAAAATGGGAGAGTCAGCACTTCCATTTCTCCGCGACAATTGAATCACGCATGAATAAAGTTTTGCAGACAACGATAGCAGAATGAACACAGAGTCACAAAACCAATTTATTGATAGAATAGGCAAAAAGACATCGAAATGCAAGAAATCTGTCCTTAATATCGAGTTTCTTCAAGGTCCAACTGGCGGTTATTTAGCGCTTGTTTCGCTAAGCACCACGGCACCGGCGTACCAGGCCGTCAAATGCGACCCATCGTCGACTTTCATCCACTTTTCCGTCACGACGTCGTACCGTTCCACTTGATGTATCGGTGCCAACATGTCCGTCAGTCCGCCGATCACCATCAGACCACCGCCGGCGTCCAACGTTAACATTTGGTGGTCACGACGTGGGGCCTGCAGTTAGGGGAGGGTGCGTCATATCAGAACATGTGTAGGCAGCTAAGAGTCTCTTAGAGGGACGGGGGGCTTATGGTACAGCTTGGAGGTTCTCCAACAAGTCTAGTCGAGTAAAGTCCAGCGGAGATCATTACTATCACTGTTAGCCAAGCATGTATAAGTGCAAAACTGAACTACAGTCAGTTAGAGCGTCACCACCATACACCTATGTCTTGCAGATTTGGCCAAGCATGTATACGAAGTATAAGCCAGTGAGCCGAAAACTGAACTAAAGCGAGTTCGTTAAGTCATTGCGCGATACGTCAAGACTTGGTGATCGGATCGGATCGGATGCGACTTGCCTTGGTCAAGCATTGTTCTTGCATAAGGATAACTAAGAACTTTACTGGAGCCACTAATTTCGTCCAGCATATTTCGAGTGCGAGTCTCGAATCAAAAAAATCCTGACACCTACCTTTAACCGTCCGGCGTCCATCCACTGATCGGTGTTCGTGTCGTATCGTTTGCATCGATCCTTGACTTTCCCATTGTGCCAACCGCCCGACACGTAGATGCAGTTCGACGCGTTCGATTTGACCAAGCGCGCGTTCTGTGGCCCGCGCGACGACGAGTGATGGCTGAGGGACTTGGGCAGCGAACGACACGCGTGCCACGAGTGGCTGAGGAGGTTGTACGCGACGCTGTCGGCTGTGTCAATGCCTGCAGTTGGGGAAGAGATGTGAAGTCGTATCAACAGAACAACAGATTGAATTATTGCAATGCCATGACGGATGGATATCGCCGTATCGATCTCAAGCCGAATCGTGTCGTGATTGCACCTCCAGGACACACAAACTGGCGCCGGGGAACTCATGGGGCCCAGCACCCCAGTTGGCGAATGTCAAATAAACACCTCGTTCCGAGACTATTTGGTGTGCTTTTTTAATTGGGTTGAATTAACCTGACTTGAAACGGAATTTACAACACGGCGGAATTCACAAAAAAAGTGATTTAATCTTTACTACCCACCATGATTCGTCCCACCGACGAAGTACACACAGTCGCCCAACATTGTGTACGAGCAGTTGAGGTGCAAATTGACGACCTTGCCGTGATTTCCAATTTTCCGATTATCCGAGTCGCAAACCTGCCATTCATGGGCACCGGAGCTTGGCAGCAACTCGTGCACAACACCATCGGCATCGTTGCCGAACACGTGGATGCCGGAGTCGGTGGGAATAGTTGCCTGAACACACAACTGTGGGGTGTTGGACCGTTCTCCAAGCTTAAGTTACGGCTTATCGTCAAATCGTGCCGTCAATGTCGTCAAATCACATGTATTATCTTCGCGCCGAGTTTGGGGCCCATTGCATTATTGCTTGTTTGACTACTTTATCTGACGACATGATTTGACGACAAAACTATTAGCCCACGTTACCAACTGCAGCAGGTGAGTGAATAAACATAAACCAGGTGGTACCGGGAACTGCTCGCCTATCGGGACGAAAATATTCACCAGGCCTTGACCAACAGAACTGGAACCGTTGTCAATCACTTGCCGCTGCAAAGCTAAGGAGCCTAGTAGATTAGATCTTCGAAGGTCCTATAACCAAGCTTAATACTGCTTGTGACGGAACACGGCTCCATGCACATTCCAACAAAACTGTGCCCGCGTCCCAAAGGAATAAGAAACTCACGATCAACTCATTGAGCTTCGAGAATTTGGGCAACAATTTCCAGCCTCTTGTCGCGTGTTCGTACTCGGCCAGTCTCACATGATGTTCGGTCTCACTTTCAAGGTACACTTTGGTGCACGAACCGTTCGTAAATACGGCCGGTTTGGCTGTGAACGCCTCGAACTCGTGCGGCACGTCCGCAACATGGTGCACCTGCGTGGCGCAGTGGCTTGTGGTTTGGGGGAGGTCAAAGTGCGCGGGTTCGAGCCCTGGTTCAAGGTGAATAATAAGGGCGAACCTTTCCCGGTCGTCCGCGAATTGGATCAAAAGTGCTGACGGTCTTGCCATCGAATATGAGAATGCTGGCGTGCGATGAAGAGGATTCTGGAAAATGTTTATAAATTATGTATTTTTGATTTTTTTGTTTAAATTCAAACTCACCAAACCAACCAATCATCGCTCTATTGTCATCGACAAATGCACCGTAATCCCCGTCCATGTCAGTGGTGAATCGACAGTGCACAATCGGGGACTGATCTGAATGACCGGCTGACTCGACTTCGCTGTCGATGTTGCCGTTGGCGAACAGGGGCTTGCCTCAAAACCAGAAACTTGGAGTTGTTTTTGGTGCTAGTATTCTTCGGACAAAGACGCGTCGCCTTATGGGTGGTTTGACTGGTCGGATCTGATTTACATAATCCACCCCTCTTCTTCATCCCTCCTTATTCTGAAGAGTCACACACGACAACTCCATACCGAGAGCCGATAACACCGCTTGCGGTTCTTATACTTGACATCGTAAACGTTCGGGGCTAACCATTGTTCGGCCACTTTTGACGTGTTATAGAAAGTCTTACCAAATTTTCCGCCACAGGTTAAAAAGCAAAACCCGAAACACAATCGAGCAGATTACAAACAAAAGGATAATAATATAAGCACGCACCACTGAGTTCACAGGATCCCGAATCGAGCGTCGGTTGACTGCCTGGTCTGAGATCAATGGACGATTCGCGCGATTGTTGTTGACCGTTGGTGTGATTGGTGGGCGTCACACTGCGCACATCGATGTGAAGCTGGCGGTTGAGGTCGGACGCACGGCTGTAGGACGACGGCTGCAATTGAAGGGATATATGTAGGTCTTGGCCGAGACTCAGACTCTGACTTGGAGCTTGAGGCTGAACTCTGACAAACGCGAAACGCGAAAATTTAACTTTTCGCTTTTCGCGTTTGTCGGAGTTCAGCCTAAACCACGACTCACAATTAGGAGTTGAACACGGTAGACATTCTGAACACTTACGTGTCGTTGGCAAACGTTTGCGACAACACTACTATGTACATACTGTACCTACAGAAGTATGAACCATTCTCTGTCATCGTAACTTTGAGCTAAAAGCAGCGACTATGTATCTATACGTATATGTAGTTGTCCACCGTGTTCTGCCTCTTCAGTGGTTTCATTAACGCAAAGGCAAGCAAAACTACTCAAGTTTCGATAGGGCGGATGTGCGGAATGCCGCATTGAAACGTGGGTACCATACATACTACTGTACATGTACCTCTGCATTTCCAAATCTCGTATGCTGTTGTGGTGGGCTGACCATTCTCTGCATTGCCACGTCAACTGCTTTACGCACGGCTGCGTCCACATGCGTGTGGGACTCTTCGGAATCGTCAAGTATGCCTGAAAAGAAATGACAGCACCGTTTTAATTAAGAGGTATGCACGAGTGAGCGTAATTTCCAATGACACAAAGCTTCAGAGGTACATATAGCAATGGCGACCAGAATCACAGAGCAACTAAATCAAATTGTGAGAGTTTCCATTCCCGCCACAGCAATGGGAAAAATATATGCATTAACGAGCTACTGAAGCTGTCAAACTAAAATCTGTACTCGATCGAAAATATTCTTGGTTACATCCCTCCAAACCAAACGTACCTTTGTACACAAACAACACCCTGTCGACGAATTTTGTGTGATTCGCAGCCAACAGGACACCAATTGTGCCGTGCACAACGCTGCACACGAGCTTCGAGTCGTGGTCGGGACGGATGGGTGTTCGTACAACACTCAGGAGAGACTGAAGGTGAATGTGGAACTTGCGCTTCTTTTGCTACCGAATTCAAGGCCCTCTGTTTCGTTTGTAGAGAAAGTTCACCAACGCACAAAAAATATTTCGAGAAAAAAACATTTCAACTCCAATTACATTCAAAGGGACTTCGCAGTTTGCGCTGAGTGTAGAACGAAATCTAGCCTTTTAATATCGAACTACAGCTTATCCAAACAATGACCCACCATTTGTCTAACACACTGATCAACCAGTTCGGTAATTCGTTCGTCCGTAAATTCCTCCGGCAATTGCGTGCAAACAATTCTGACTTTCTCAATGATTTCAGTATAATTCGATTGGAGCAGGTCACACGCGGTGCTGACGATTAGACCATTCAGCTCAGCCTTTTGCACTTGCGATAGTTCGAAGGACATTTTTTGGATCTATGTATATTTTCAGTCCTCGATTTGCATTTGTTGAACTTTTGTCACCAATAAATGGCTAAAAATAGCGATTAGTAATATAAAAGGATGTAAAATTGCAAAAAAAAACAAGAGCCTATTGTCTTGCTATGTTAAAGTGGTTCTAATTAAATTTCCGGTCAGCGCGCAGAAAAACATCATAAAATGTTGCTAGACCCGCTAAGAACCGCTGGCAAGCAGGTTTAAGTGTAATAAAACACCAGACAATCAAGCTCACGCACGCTGTTTTCTGCCAATGAAGGGTTTCGTGTTCTGGTTTGACCATTTCTCGCAATTCTGTGGAAACTCACTGTGTTATTGGGTCGTGCCAATTCATGTCAAGCTGAGGAATCAGCTTGACGCATAAAAGTAGAAACAGCACACGCTGAGGGAACCTGAATGCTGCTGCCAGGAAAGCGAACCCCATGGGCATAAGAACATGAAGCAGCGTCGGATAACAAAACAGAACTGACACGATAAAGTTGGGAAAGTTTGTGCCATGTTGTTGTGCCGGACACCATTATAAATGGAAATTGAAAAAAGTAACTGTCACACAACGCAGCCCACGAGCATTCTCATGGCCACGGATCAGATGATAAAAAAAGTACCGAGATGAGACCTTTGGATATACTGATACGGATATACTTAGCGGATGTGTCGGTCGACACATTCAAGCTGCTACTTTGTATCTGGCATGTTTTGATCTTGTGAAAGAGGGCCGCACAAACATGAAGAATTGTCACAATTTCAGTTTGTGTGCTTCGACGACTTTGCAGCCATCGAGGTGAATGCCACGCTCATTATTATTACGGACTCGACTCTCTCTGATGCAGCTATGAAAGGAAATTAATGGCCTGGCAAATATTGCTTTTTCATTTTCTACTCCCAGTAGTTCCTCGTTGGCTGACAACGACATATTCAGCGACTGCTGCATGTACACAACACCAAAACGTCAGATACCCCGAGCGATTCAATCTCCGGTATGTGCAGAAATCTGCTCTGATATTTTCGGTCTCGGTACTGCTCAGAAGAGTTCGCCCTACTTATTGTCATCGGTGTATGCGTGTGTTGGAATTGCTGACATAACGGTCAGGCCGACTCAATACGTATCTAAAATTTCCTCAGCTCCCGTCTGTTACACCACATCCGCAACATGCACAGCGTACATAATGGTCATTATGGTCTCAGAAAAGTATTGACTGTGAGTGACAATACAATTACTGTATGTAGGTTATTTGCACAATTAATTGCTACTTTTGTCTGTATGCCTGTTGGATACAGTTTTAGAATGCACGCAAATCTCGTCCGAAAATGTTATTTTGATACGATACGGACACTGGACATACATACAGCATAGCCGAATCTATAGACGTATAGCCGTATAGCACGTTATGTAGCTACAGTATGTACATATGTACAACAGAAACTCTAACCACAACTTTTCCGGCCATTATTCATGGTTGAAGACCATGCTGCATATGAACGAAAAGTGTGTTTTGCACGCTTGATGACAGGTGTGCTGCTTGGAGCAGCGCGCAAACAAAGGAGGCGGAAAATTTGTAGTTTTCTCAATGTACATGCACCTCAAGCTTGAGATGTTGGCCTGTATCCAGACAGAAGGCGAGTCTTGCAAGGCTCAGTGGATTGCACGGGAACTTTCGAGATAAACAAGTTTTGATATGGAAGGGATGTCATGTCAAATGTGAGTGAAAGCACGGATTAAGTCCAACAGGCAGGAACTTTGCTTGATCCTGTACTCACATGACAATGCTTTAAAAAACAGACTTGGTTTTGGAATTTTAAGCCTCGCGGTCAATGTGTGATCCAATAAGCCAGACGGGCAGAAAAAGCGAGGCATGGAAGCACATCTCTTATTTACCAGCAAAGTGAACTGTTTCAGCTACTTTCGATTAGGTGGGTGCAAAAAATACCTCGCAAACTCAGTTACAATGTCAGATCAGCTGCGACTTCGACTTTGTTGGGGTCTAGCCTGCTGGTAGCTTCGAACCGAGCCAGATATCTGTGGAATAAGGGGTACCTATAAGACAAGCGCATCAGCTAAATTTGCACTTCAATTGAACGCCCATAGTGCATGCATGAGCTGGCAGCTGGACTGGGCAAAAGAACAGCAACGTCTAAAAGAAGAAATTGCATTGCTGCGGAGATGGCCAAACTGAGCCAATAGCAGACTCTGCATGGGGGAGGGGCACTCCAACAAGAGCAAAATTGATTTTTCTTCAACAGCGAATAAAAATGAGAAGAAACTGGAAGCCCCCCCCCGCAAGTTGCGTCCTGCGTATAAATGGATGCCAGCGCATATTCTATAGTTTGTTGCTTGACTCGCATGCATACCCAGATGAAAGAAGCACGAAAATATGAGTGAAGAGTTTTCGTTTGTGGTTCCAGCTTGAAACGACGGCATGTAGCGTGTGCCACTACAAGAAATGTCCTTTTTGGCAGAAGAAGAATAAAACACTAAATTCTGGGAATAAAACGCTAAATTCTGCCAGCCTGAGTAAACAGAGTGCGTTTTTAGTAAGTGTACGTAATTCAAGTCTACGCCACGTCGCGTGTGTCTGGGAGGGGAGCGAGCATGAGCAGGGTACGGAATTGGGAAAAGGCTACGGTGGTGTTTTTCTGGTGGAATTTCCATGCTATTAATGGCATGCATCATGCAGTCCTTGAAAATTCAAGCGCTGTCGAAAATATCCACATGGCAATAATCAAACAGATTCTGAAGCAAATCTGCATGGACCTTGAAGCATACCACAAAAGCATAAATGTGTGGAGCTCACTACATAATACTGTATTTATGCCAGTGCACTGTGGCGGCCCGAAAAGGTTATGAAGTAATTTGGCGCAAGCTTAGTGGGTGGGGGACTGATGTGAGCGCTGTGATACCGAGCCGTTCGGAACCATGTGTGGTTCGAATATTCGTGGACCCCTGCACCGTGAAAAGTAATACTCAATTGCGTCTCTTGGGGTACCCAATAACAAAACGAAACACTCCAATGTAGTAGCATCAGCTGGTCTTTAAGTGTCACATGAACCGACCAATACACTTACCAAAAGTGTGAGCCGATATAGCAGTCAAATAAATGAGTGTCGCCTACAAAATCGCTTTGGTTGCGGAGGCTTGAGAACGGACCATTTGCGGTACCCTATTGGTAAGGGCTCGGTTTGGATTGCGGTCTTGGTTCACCAAAACGTCTCTGGTACTATAGGTGTACATATGTAGGTATGTATGTAGGACAAAAGTTTTGAATCTGGAGGCATCAGAATAGTAGTGCAGGCCAGACTCTGGTTCGGTGTCCGGCATGGTATCCGTCATCTGACACCTACATTGAGGGGTCTCCCGCTCGATAGCCAACAGTTGAAGAAAAATCAGGATGAGCGTGCCCACATCAGTGAAAATCAAACCTCAACTGAACTCTTCAAAAAGAGGATAATTTGATTGAAAGCACATCAGTACATGTAGGCCTGGTTCAAAAACGGTCAAAATCTGCGTTTGTGTTAAAATAGTTGTTCTGCCAGCAAGTATTGGGTCAAAGCCACCCGACCTCCAGCGCCCGTTCCCGGCCCAGACAGAGGTTGGCCTCCTTCTGCACGTAACAGAAACACCAGATCTCCGTTAAATTTCCGTCGGTCGTCTGTCTATCGGTTTAGCGACAACCAGCCAGTCAGAGGAATTCGGCCAATTTTTCAAACTGAGCGTGAACATTTAGCTGAACCACGACACGAGTATACAAACATTCGGACAATTTTGAAGCTTTTATATATTTGTGATTGTGTCCGTGTGCAAATTGTAAACATACTGATTCAGAGAACATGCACATGCACAACCCCGAGGCGTTCAATTTTTGGTCAGCTGATGCGGTTCTCATTGTCGGAAAGAATAGAGGACAAGTGTTAGGCCTTGCCCATTTCCACGGAGCTCATTTCCTTTCTCATCTGACACAACGAGCAAAGTGCAGTAATGTTGGTCTGTTTCGTTTTGCTTATTCGCAGACAGACGGAGGCGCCAGGGTTCGTCAGTGCGAACGCCTCGGGCAAATTCACCTCCAAAAAGACCCGCCAAAGTTCTTTGTGTCTCAATTCAAGTGTGAAAAAATCAAAAGAACTCTCAGTTGAACAAAGAATATAGTAAGCAATTGCCAGAAATGGGAGCATGGATTCTGACTTTTTCTACCGACGACGAATTTTACCTTCTTGATCAAACCCAAATCCAAACACTCATCACGTTCCTTCCCATCCCAACTACTGGTTACAGTCACCCCAACCGAACTCGTCTGCTGATCCAACCCAGAACATCACTAACCCACAAAGATTCCACGACAACAAAAGAATAAATTGATTGCGAACAATTCGTGAATGGCAGTGGATGTTCGCCCTTTCTACAGCCGGACCAAAAGACTACAACAGCACCATGGCAAGATGTAAACAGTCCAGCTGAACACAGCGGTGTTGGCCTCTCGAGCAACCTTGGTCGCCCAGAACTTTGAAGCTTCGAGGCAACTTGGAGTGGAGTGACGGGAGCTCACAGATCGAACATAATAGACCGCCCAATGGACCAAGATCTACTGGGGTCGACTCGAGCTGGCGCCTGGTGAAATTCAGTGATATTAATTTGCTTTATTTTGCCTAGCCCAGATTTGTTAGTCGTTCGGTGATACTGTGATATTTTCAGTGATCCCGTTTGATGATTTATTCTAATTGAAACGCCCAGAATTAAAAAAAAGCAATTGCCAGTCAACTGACACCAAAAACCATATATTGGCAGTCAAGCGGTCGAAACCAATGTGTATGTACCTTTCTCTATCTCTTCTTTGTCCTGTGGGTATGTACATAGTAGTTGTCGTATTTTTAACGATCAATCGCCACCACCCCAACCCTTTTACGTTTACATACTTGCAAGGTACCTTTCCCACATAAAAAGTACGTTAATGATGACGCCACAGATTTTGGATAACCAATATTCCAGGCCAGATCCACAAGTTACAAGAGAGAAGAATGCAACCACCTGTATACCAAGCGCTGTTTTCAGGTGCACTTCTGTGTGGTTATGCAAATTTCAGAATCAACAACGATGCTCATACACACAATGAAACAGATATACCTTTCATAGGCTAGCACGATGCACTGCATGTAGTTTTTTCTGGCATTTTTGCCACCTTGTCTAAAAGATGACCAATAAACGTGCGGGATCCATCGTGATAAAACATGAAGTTGAAAACGCTTGATGTGTTTCTGATGGTCGCAAATCTCGTTCCTTCGTGTTTCGCTGGTGTTGTGCACCAAGTAAGTACTTATGAATACATGCATGCAGATGCCAGATAAGGCCTATACTTTTAGGTTACAATATTGAATTAATATGCTGGTTCAATAATATATAATCCTTTCAGTCCGCTCAAAACCGAGCTTCCACCAAAGTTCCGAAGTTGACGGACAAAAAAGTGATCGAGCAATTGAAGAAACAAGCTGATAACAACAAATGTGTGTTGCGCCCCGTTTCTTGGTGTTCCTAATTTCTATCTCGCTAACAATGTTTGCTTATTTGTTTCTGACAGGGAACTTCCTACAAGCGCAGTCGTTGTGCGGCGCGGATAACGTGATGCACAATCGAACGTTTGACATGTACGTGATTAAGCGACAATGGGAACGAACGTGCGAACAGAGTTGCGCTGAGATGACGGCTGAAAATTATAAGGTTTAGTAAATTTCAATTATACAATAGGTGAAAAGAAAACGC
>JASAMV010002090.1:0-45524 GCA_030248065.1 Rhynchonema sp. JSB1_4
ATTACGGCGAGGGTTGGTATTTACATACGGTTTGGTGGTCCTATGAAAGTCATATGCTGATCAAAACGTGCCTTTTGCACATCTTTGGTCCCATTCCGTGTAGTAGAACGGATTGGCGATTGAGTAGTTGAAGCCATCAGCAAACGTTCGGTCGCATTCCTTTGTTGTGCACAACGGTTGATATCAAACTTGGTGATCGGTCGGATCGGACTAACCTTTGGTCACGTCGTGTGATTTTTGCATCTCAAGAACGTATTTCTAAAGAGATTCACCGCATGCCCACCAATTTCGACCAGCTTAACTGGTGTTCATTTAATGTCGGAGAACAACTGTTTAGCTGGTCGAAATTACTGGCTCCAATAAATCTCTTATGCTTAATTAAGGAAAGAAACGTAACAGACCAGTCCGATCAGACCCGATAACCAATTTAGACATCGCCAGTCAGAGCGTATCAAGCTTGGTGGTCGATCCACCTGCCTCATTCTCAAAAGTTTGCACTAAGGATATTATACCGTTTCGACCAGCATAAAGTTGTTACCAGACCTGAAATGAACGACTGTTACGCTGGTCGAAATCAGTATTAAATTTCATAACCTCAGCGCAAAAATCAGACGTAATCGAGGCAGCCGATCCGATCGCCAACTTTGGATAATTATCATTATTGCTAACATTTTACAACAATAAACTTATTCTATTATTGGAACCTGTTGCTCAAGCCTAGCAAGTATGCCCAAACTCAGAATGGGGTGTATCCCACTTTATCTCAATAGCACACCTTTACGCCACACCCATCGCACCCCAGCGGGTACGTCCACCAGTACTGATGCGTCGTGTCGTAATCGATGTTAGCGTAGCGCTGCGAATTTTTCGCAAAACAAGTGCAGTCGTTGCCTGAAAGTTCAGGCACGGCGACCACAAACCAGTCCTTGCTACAAAATTCTCGAAAAGCGTATACTTTCTCCCTTGAATTTGTCTATGTTTATGCGTTGCGAATGAAGGAACAAACGAAAAAAACTGGACAGTCCGGATAAAGAGCGACTGAAATGCAACGAATAAACGTACCTAACTGGGCAAAAACCTGAAGAAGGCATTGATTTGCATTCAGATGTATATCAGGGTGATAATTTGGAAATCATCGATAGTTCTTGAGTCCAGAATAAATGTCATTGAGCCTCAGTGTTGAACCTAAAGCATGCAAGTCAGCACTTACTCCTCTGGTCAGCACAACGCACGCAAAGGCCAGAGCGACGAACATTGTTGCGCTGTTGCTGCTTTAGAAAAGTTTGGATTTCCGTAATTTAGCCAGCCAGCGAAAAGAGAAAATAACAATTCAAATAAGAAATTAGTACTATAGTAAATTTCCAAATTCGCTGCCGCACAGTAAATTTCGCCCCATAGTTAATGTCAGGTTCTAAACCCGAAAATCAACTTCTGAAACATTCGCACAACTAGCACACACGCAGCTTGCCAGCCAGCCAGGCAGCTGCGCGCAATGTTTCAGAACCGCGCGTGGTTAGCGTTCGGGTTTATAACTTGACATTAACTATGGGGCGTATTTTACTGTGCGGCAGCGAATTTGGAAATTTACTGTACCCGAATATAAATAGGGTTAAAATTCCGGATCAGATGCACATTTGATTATCCTCGTGTCTGTATGTCAATTTTCATGTTTCTTGCATTTCGGTTTGTTTTGTGGCTGCTTGCAAATATATTTCTGTGAATGAAAACTAAGTTGAAGATGCATAAACTTGTAAATGTAATGCACTGACATTTATTTCAACTTGATTAACACCCACGGCAATGCAAATTGAAACATGATCTTAGAACAGCACTGCATAAGACATTGATGATAAGTGACAGAATTGCCTTTATATTTCGTGAAATAAATAAAATTCTATGTACACACACAAGGGATGGAGACACGAGATGAGTAGTTACCAGAGGGTTACCGGTATGGGTGTTCATTTACAGGGATGATCCACTCTGCGATACCAGGGATAAATTCAGAATATTAGTGCTATGCATGTATGCAATTTAGCGTGTCGCTTTAGTCGTTTGAGCACGGACGATATGCTTATACGCTTGGTACCAACATTCTCAACTTACCACACTGCATTACAACAACAATAACAACAGTCAAACTGAGCACAGATTACTACACACACGCGGACGTGTCATAGTACAATCACAGTTTTTGGTCATTATATACAATTCTTCATAGGAGGTACGTTGCCAGAGCCGTAAAACAGCCTAGAAGGCTGGTCACGTGTGACGCGACTGGCGCTAACTTTGTGCGCTCTACAAATCAAGCAGCTGGCCTTAAATCTCCCAAATAATAATACGTCAAAGTGTACATCACAGCAGTTGTGAAACATCAGAGCGGCCCGAGCGGTATCTGATTGCCGAGTGCTATCGACCGATCAACGCCGTGTCGCAGCCATCTAACCACACGTGCGTTCTTGAGCGCCTTGCGATTGTGCGGCTGGCTGTGGTCGTCACCTGCGTCAGTGAATTGCAGATTTAAAAGCGTCAGTCAATTGTATTGTCAGTAAATGCAGTCAGGGCTGTCAGTCAATCAATTCGCTTGCGTCGAACGACTCAACAGCGGATCGCAATTTTCACCAAATCTCGAAACATTTTCAACTCACCTAGATCACATGACCAATTCAGATCCTATCCAGCCCTATCCGACGAGTCCTAAAGCCTAAGACGGGGTTGAAGCTTGTCCTGAACCTGTTTCGCGACCCTTGCCCCCGCCCTCATCAACAGCCAACCTTTATGTTCGGTCTGCAGCAGTTTGCACTGTTGTGGTGTGAGTGTGCAGAGTGCACTGGCCACAGCCAGGCCCGACTGGCCCGACGGTGTGGTGGCTCGCTGATGTTTCATACCGGTCGGCAGGCGCACAGCCACGGTCACCACGGCAGCGCGGTAATCGTGTGTGGGCTCGACCGCTATGGGGGTGGGCAGCAACTGGAAATATTGGGCAATGGTTAGGCGAAGGCAAACTTTGTGCGCCCCGTGCTTTGTGACATTGTTTGGACCTAAATTGGACCAGCATAAAAGTCTGTCAAAGCTGGTGTTTTAACTAAATGCGGCCTCAGCATTAATAGCTTACAGTAATGTGGTCAAATCATCTCGTCAAATAAAGTCGTCGAACACATGTATTGGTTTCCGCGCTCATTTGGGGCTCATGTGTTCGACGACTTTCTTTGACGAGATGATTTGACGACAAAACCATTATCCCTCAGCATTGACTGCCTTCGTGGATACGGTTCATGCATGTTCATTTATACACAAAAACCTTGGTTCACCGGTCAAGCTGTTGTCACCGATTTAACGACGGAATACGGAGCATGTCTACTGATGACGCAGCTCCAAACACCGCGAACTTAAAAAATGGCGGCGATATTGCGACGGACCGGCATTTTGCTTGTGTCGGACGGCAACTCCAATTGAATCGACGCAAACGGTCGGCTGGCCATCTGTGCCATCTCGACGAAGAGCTGTTGTCGACGACGATGCAGCAGAATCAACACCTTCACACGCCATGTCACGCCGATGAACAACAACAGACCGAAGAAACAACTGCAACAAAAACGGGGGGGGGGGATTTAGTGAAATGGGGTCTCATAATGTGAATTGTACAGCTGAGCAGGATGATGTTTTTGGTTGTCCGTTTCGACCTGTGTTCGCAGACTGGCGGTGCACCAGAGGGGCAAAAATAGGTCAAATTTTCGACCTCAAGAAATGACCTTGTCCCGAATTTGGGGCCTTCCCCCCAGGGAGGCACACTAACCGCCGCTCCGAAAAAATGGGTGGGTGCACTTACCGCCTCGTCGGACCAGAAACTACACTGCTCTGGGCCTTACAGTATGCACGTGATTTAACCATTAAGCGATGAAAGAAAAAGAATCAACAGACCCAGAAAATATGGCGAAAAATTGCAGCCAGTTGATAGGCGCCGATTGTGCGAATGATATCTGTAACATTCGACCGACCATGGTTTGTTTGCATGAATTTGTCACATTGCAAATGTCCGAACGGAAATTACACCCAGATGAACTAAAACAACCTTGACACCGACCTTGATCTGAACGGGCGTTTCAAAGTTGAACACATTCACATAGAAGCTGGTGTTGTGGGCGGTGCCGAACTCGAACTGTTTGTAGCTGAACATTTCGTCGATCGACGACTCATGATCGCTACATGGCCGATTGGCGAACAACTGCTGGCGATGCTTGTCCGACTCGGGTAGCATGCCTGGGTGATTGAGTACAGTCTACTCTCGTTATAGTGAAACGATCAGTCATTGCACAGCCCCATCCAACTGCACTTCGTTCTCGGCGAACACAGCGAACAACAATTCTCGTCCTCGCGCGCGCTGATTGGCTGCTGAGCGCGCGACAGCCAATTAGCACGCGAGCAATTGCTTCCTGTTCTCCAGCGTAGGCGTTAAAAATATTCACAACGTCAAACAAGCTGGAATAATTAGGTTGACGGCAGATTCTGAACAAACATACTGTCGTTTAATTATGTTCACACTCACCAGAATACACGGTCAAATTCACCAGCGCATCGCTACTATTGCACTCCAATGTGAATTTCACGTCGATATTGGTCTGAAACATCGAAATAGCATTGTGGAAATGAAACAACACACCAAAAATGAAAGGCTGGGTGTATCAAAAGGCGGAAACAGCTGTTTCTGTTTCAACAATGACACATCAACCAGCTAGCACGCATACAATACGTTCATGTGGATGATAGCCTGCTGGCCAATTTGTACTTGCAGTGCTGATGTTGCAAAAGTAGCTTGTTTGTTTTTCACAATTTTTTTGTGGTTTCATATACTTCGTTTTCACAGCGGTAAGAAAGAATGATCAATAACAGCAGTGGTTTTGCTTCATGCGGCTTTCAAGCAAACCGTGAAACATTTTGTAAAGCACCAGCTCAAGTTCCTGCCGTCAATATCAACAGCCAGCCACAATTTGAGGGATTGATATCAATACAGGGCAGTGACGGCACCAGCTTTCGGCCAAGGGAAGGGCCAAATCCAAAAAGTCATTTTTATTCAGTGCTTGCTTGTTCCATTTTTGAAAACTCATTTTTATCTGGTGCTTGCCTGGAATTTCGCGTTTCTTACACTGAATATCATGCAAAATGTGACAATGCGCGCGTAGCGCCCCAAATTGCATTTTTACGCGCTCGAATTTCAAAATTTCATTGAAAATGGACGTATCTGACGCGCGAAGCGCGCGATTTTTGTACTTCAACATTGACCTTGGATTACCTTGACGGGTCTGGAGAGGAAGTTGATTTTTGTGATGTACTCGGCAGCGATGTCCTTGAGATCCAGTTGGAACGTGAATATATAGTCGACCGACAGCTCATAGTAGCACGTCAGATTGTACTCATCACGTACGTACGCCTGATCACAGTCGTCGCACCGTGCGCCCTTCACGCCCTTCGTGTCGCAGTAGCACGCACCTGATGTTTCACAGAGCACCCGTTTCGTACATGTATCGCTGTCGAAAGTTCTAAGGTTTGAAGTAAAATTGTAGCGCTGCAAAATGAGACCGCAACGAACCTGTTCGATTATCGCAATTCACTGCCTGTCCATTGCACACGCATTCTGCAAATTCATGGTGAATTTAAATTCAACAACCACATGCACGTGAAAGCACACTGTTGCAAATGCGACCCATTTGACATGTTTTGAATTTTGTACTGAATGAAATCAAACCAACTTCCCTGTATAACATTGGTAGTGTACGCAAAAACGCAAACGTGGTCGAATCAAGGCCGACCAATGTGACACTAATTTGTAGTCTGAAGCCAAAACACACCACTCTCTGACCATTAAAACATGTCAAATTCGCAACCGAAGCTGCCACCAACCAGTACAATTGCCGCCATTCTCCGCGTCGCCGAAGTAGCCGCGTCGGCACTCTTCACAGTGTGGCCCCATCGTGTCTCCGTCGCAGTAATCGCACACAAACTCGTCACTGTCGCGCAGTCGCGTCTCATTCGTGCACATGCCGTGACCGTTGCATTGACACGCTGCAATGTGGATGAAGGGGAATGGTTTTGTAGCCAACTGACGATGTCCTGGTGCATCTGTGTAACAGGACGAAACGGACAACACCCACCGCTGTGGCATCGGCTGGGTGTCAAGATTGAAAGCAACGAAGGTAGGACAACATATTTTACGGCAAAATACTACTCAGACAAAAATAATACCGCCTTGTCGTCAAACTTATTACGGCACCGGGCTCTGCTTTTTGCCGATAATGGTCTTGAAAATGAAAGTGATGAAACAGCCTTGACTCACGAGGACACTGGAAAAAGTTCCAATTCTCCGCCGGGCATAGTGCATCGTCTTTATCGAACAACCCTGTACTCAGATTGTATGCGACCGGACCCGTGTAGCCACCGGGCAGACATCTATAACACGGTTGCAGTGTGCTTAGAATATAAATGCGCACCAGTGTTGTACGCGTAGTCGAGTGGAACGCTGCGTTTGTTTAGGCTTGGACCTAGGCTCTGAATTAGGACAAGGTTTGTGCTATGCATACGCACAAGCACAACACTTGGCGTTCGTGTAACCCAAATGCCAAGCCCTGACAGTGACAAGCAGTGGTTGTCGTTGAGAAATCGAAATTTTCCCACACCCAGCCCAATTTTCGGGAAATTTCCATACATACCCCCAAAAATCAAAAATTTCCCATACCAGGGGGGTTTCTCCAAAAACTCAAAAATTTCCCATACCCGAGGGTGGGGTTTTTGAAAAAAATGACCCCAAAAATTTTCCAAAAGTGCCAAAATTAGTCTAAAAAAGCTTAAAACAGTTTTCTTGCGGAAGCAAGCGATTTTTGACATTTTTGGACGAAAACTGGCCAATTTTGGTACTTCTCGGGGTCAAAAAGTCATTTCTTAGGGGTGCTTGTTCCAAAAGTGAAAAATTTCCCATACCCCCGGCCGATTTCCCATACCAGGGCGGGTTAACCCCCAACCCCCCTAACGACACCACTGGTGACAAGTAAGCTTGAGCGTGTGCAAAACAAAGTTCTGCCATGCCAATGTTGTCGCAGTCCTGCCCACTCACTTTCCCACGCCCGTCCCACTGCCGTCATCACACCAGCCACATCGGGGACCGAGCTCCTCACATTTTGCACAAGTCACCGCGGCCGTGCAGTTGGTTGGGTCTGAAACTGGTGTAATGTTTCGTCTGTGAAAACAATCCAATCGGGCTGTGTCTGAATTGAGCATAGGAGGGCTTGTCGGAGGCAAATTTGCCAGAGGCGTTCGCCTTGACGAGCTCTGGCGCCTCGGTCTGTGTGCCAAAGAAGGGCGAAACAGGCCAACATTGCGGCACTCAGTGTACATGCATAATGTAAGTACCAACTCAAAATCCTGTTCCATCCACCACAATCGCTGGCATAACACCACTGCTGACATTCTTGCTGGTCGGATCGGCCCCGTCTACCGTCCAATCCGATCACCAACTTTGATACCAGACAATGATCTTATCCAAAGCCAATCATCAGTGACGCACCTTTGCACGTCAGCAGGTGTTTGCCGTTTACGATGGTCTCGATGGTGCCTGAGCTCGGGTCACTCCATTCCTGACATTGTCCATAAGCGAACGACGTCATGTAGGCATTCAGGTCGATGCAACGTTGCATCGTTGAGCACCACATGCAGCTGCAATTCAAATGCACACATCAGTGATGTGCACATCATGGTTCGTTCAATAGGTCTTTTCTCAGAAGCATGCCGGCGCATCTTGCTATCGTCAACGCAAAGGCACCAGAAGGCTGCTATGTGATCCCAAACGACAACGTCGTACGGTCTTTCTTTCACGTGATCATCTTACTATATATTTTGTGTTTCCGCACTGTCCCGGTGCACACCCGAATGTGGCAACACAATGAAATGGGCAACGAATTGAAGCGTTTTGCACGAATGTGCACCGAAAACTTCAGTGCTGGATTTTATGAGATGGTGCTGTGCATACGAAAGTACGTATGCTCATATGCACGGCATCAATATTCGAATCGAAATCACAACATCAACGTACGCATCGCGCGAGCACGATATGCAGTCGGTGTGATCAGCACAACTCTTTTCACATTGGTCACTTTGGCTGTGCGACAGCGACAATGCAGCCGTGGAAGTGGATAGCGGCTTGGGCAGCGAGCCATCTGTGAATTGTCGAAAAGAATTATTTTTGTGTTTGGAAATTGGAAAGAAATAGCTGCCCCTGACCGGTCCAGATCGAACCTGGCTTGGTAATGTGGCTTCTTTTTGAATAAGCGGTATTTCGAGCGCTTGTGTTTTGCTGTTTTTTCGTTTATATTAGGCTTAATGCCTAACTACACTTCGTTTTCTTTCAGATCGTGAACTTTAGTCGTCAACTCACCCATAATGTCATGTATGTATTTCAAGCGCTCACAAGGCTGCTGGAGTTGACGATCCAAGTTGACGAGTTTAGTTGACGATTAAACAATTAGCCAACTCCGGGACTGGTCGAAACTCACACCGTAATCAAATATTGAAATATTTTCCTTCAAGAAGATCGAACAAGTAGGACACAGCCGATTCAAGTGGGACTGGAACACGGACCTCTGCCCCGGATTGCAACTAAATACCTGAAGCCCCTGAAAACCAACCAGCGGTAGTACTTCGTGGTGTCGCCATGGTAGTAGTAGTGGTGGTGGTAGTCAACGGCATTGTCCTGGCACCATCCGGACCCCCATCGCTAATAAACGTGGTCGTCGTGGTCGATTGTAGCTCACTGGTGTGCGCACACTCCGGTACACTGTGGACGACCGTTTGACGCTCGCGTACTTGTTTCAGCCGCCAGACACAGCTGCGACGTTGCAGACACGCCTTGCACGTCAGCAGCACGTTGCAGGACTGCGAAATGGAGACACAGATAGTTATGCTTGATTGGTCAACATTTGGTGCGGTCGTACTGACGATGACCGGGTGCACCACCCATGTGGGAAAACGAGACAACCCGCTGTACACAAGAGCACTGCACGCTATTATGATATTGATACTTGGTAATTGAGTGGATGGAAGAAAAACTTCAGAAAGCGCATAATTTATATGCACGGTACTAATATTGTCAATATCTTACCAGCTTCTCATAGTCGCTCACAATATCGGTGCCGGTTTTGTGCGACATCGGAGACTGACCGTTCGGACACTGAATGGTCTGCAACTGCAATACCAAAATTGTCGTTGTCAGTTTGGATGTTTCAGAAAAAGTGCGTGTTTGCACGGCTAAAAATGAGTAATTATGCAGAGTAACCGGATAATGGCATGAAGCAAAAAGACCAGATAATTTATTTTTATTCGATGACTTAGGTTTAGATGAAACCTAAACCAATTCCAGCGTGGGACAAAGTTGCATAGCATTACTAACGGTGATTTCATTCGGCAGTTTTTCGTGTTTTTAGTGAACTCAAGAAATAAATGCAAACTCACATCGCTCTCTCCACCCGTCTGCGTGCGTTTGTCTTGACTCGACGTCTTATCCTCAGGCAACAGGCCAGTCCCTGTCCGGGCCGGGACGGTCTGACCCGGTGTGCCCGGTCGAAACAGGGGCTTGGCCTGACTCGTGTAGGGTGGGGTGCAGCGTTGTTTGGGCGGGGCGGAGGGCGTGTAGACGCATTTGACACCCTCGGACACTTGCTCCAGGCACTGGGCCTCGTCGAACGGCTGAGGACGACGCGTGTCACAGATGCCTGATTGGGAAAGAATGCATACAGTCAAGCCTCGTTATACTGACCTTTTAGCTGAACTCAACAGTGAATTCCTCGGTACAGTGAACGACCGTCTAAACAATCTAATGAATGCAACGACTATCACAGTGAATATTCTTCAGTACTGTGACCGAAAATCTCGGGTCCTGAATCGCGATCAGTTCATTATTTAGAGCGTCAAGATTGATGATAGGTTTTTTGTTTTCGGATATTTCGAGATTCATCTGTGTACCACTAATTTCGACTCGCATGAAGGTTTTCCCCAGATCAATGCAGCTTGAGCTAAAATATAACCGCAGTCGGACAAATTATCTAGTTCGTGATCTGGCCACGGCCACCGAATGGGAGCCGAACTATCTTGACAGTACCTGGTTCATATTTGAGCACGTCGTCCAACATTCGGCCGTTGAAGCCACCATAAATGTACATGTGACTGAAATGATCATAGAGCCGTATTCACAAAACGTTACCACTGTTGACACATCAATGACAAGTTGCAAGACAGCAGCTGACGATTGTGCGTACATTACGCGCCCCGGTCCAGAGCGTAGAATGACACCAGCATCAGTAATGCGTCATCCGGTCATACCGCGGTATTGTACGAACCATCGCTCATTATTTTGAAGCAACCAGTTACCCAGGTCGCCAGCTATAGCGAAGTAAAGAGAAAACAACGCCTACTTGTTGTACACCACGCTGGTATGCCCGTAACGCTGCACACTCGGCTGCACGTCAGTGGGCACACGCAGCTGACGCCACGATTGGCACTCTGCAATCAGATTACGATTACGGTAGGTCATCGGATATTTATTGGTCTTGGGATAATCATTTCATGCGCCTGGCTTCACTTCATGGCTGATGAATTACCCGGCAATTTTCGAAAGGAGGAACCCTCAAGTTTCTTTACATTTGTAAATCCATGTTATGGATCTAAATAATAGTGGAGCCAGCACCGCAACAGTTTGACAGGCCACAGGTCGGCGGATACAACATTTTTATTCACCGACTGCTTCAAGGGTCCGTGTCCGTGAGACTCGCAGTGTGCGTAAAGCCAACAGGAAAAGGTGACTGGTGCATTAGCACTGACGATGACCTGTCAGTGTATCCGGGTCGAAACGGGCAACCGAAAACAAACACGCTGCACAGCTCCAGATACTAACCAATGTCGTACGCCATGACGACCGGTGCGAAACAGTCGGTGTTGACATTCACGTCGGACACGTGATGCGCGTTGCCGCCTGTGACGATCAGTAGACGATTCAACAGCACCATTGAATGCAGGAACAGTTGACGCGGCGATGCAGGCAGATGTGACCTGTGTACAAATTACAGTGGTCAAATGTGATGACAACCGAGCAATGCATTAGCTCGATGGCAGCAGAAAAGGCCGCATGCACAAAAGCTAACATACCAGATCATCAGATCTTCATTTCTTTGTGTTCTTTGCAGAACTATGACCAGCGCAGAACTTGCTCATCATGCCATTGTGAAACAACTTTTACGCTGGTCGAAATTTGTGTGGTTGTGTGTGTGTGTGTGTGCGTTGAATTACTTGTCAGGTCCCTTCGATTGAACGTCGCAAATGTGGTTCAAGAAACAATTGGATCTGTTCAGGATCAAAGAACTACAATTTCTTGGAAGTGTGTTTTCATCCCATGCTTTTCATCTTCGCCGATATACACAATCATGATCATGGGCCCAGTCCTGTTGCTACCTATAGAACAGTTGAATGCAAGATTGTACCTGGTGTACACTCTTATTCAGAATACCACCCGCCAAAGCACACGCTCGAGGCGCATTATTACGCGCAGTGTCTCTCCAAATCGGGCTTCTACACAAACAACGTCTGTTATTTTATTGTCACACCTTTGCGAAACATCAGTTGGAATGAGGCGTTCAGTGAATGTGCACTAGCTGGTGGTCGACTGGCACACCTGTACGACATGAGCACACTACTCGAGCACGTGATGGCGTTTCTGCTGATGAACGTAAGTGGGAACACAAAACAACAATCTCACACACAAAACAACAAACTCAGAAGTACATCAGATTACCTTGGAGAATTTTGTCAGGCCAATTCAACATCAGCCAACACCACAGTGTGTGTCGGAGCCAAAACATCACGAGACTACGACGGCGGATTTGCTTATTGGTACCAGAGCCCCACCACGCCACAAATCGTTGTGCAGCAAAGTTCGACAACGCCCGGAGGAGAAGCCGAAGCGTGCTTGCACATCCAGGCAATTGACCAGCCAAAATCAACGCATCATAGGGAATACGAGCAACTCACATGCGATAACTGCAGCACAAATGATGGCGTGACCGCCGCATTGTGCATGTTTGGTGAGCATTTGTTCGATTGCAAGTATAACGGAGCCGAAATTTCGACGACACAAGTTCAACAAACAAAGCAAAATGCATGTTGCACAATAACAGATCCACCAATGTCCGATTATCGACGCTATGACAACGTTCGGTTACCTGTGCGGTAACTGCATGAAACATCATATTGTTTCAAGACCAACACGCGACGATTGGATGTGTGGCCTGGCGTGCAAACGACACCGCGGTTGTGTCGGCTACAACTACAAGCCGCTTGACAACAAATGTGAGCTGGTTAACAGCAAGGTAATTGTGTGACTTTGAAGAGCGGTTACAAAAGCCCCCGCAGTGTGTTGTGCTCAATCTTCAGCCATCAACACCGGACACAATCACTAATTTCAATGGCACCCAGCGCGTACTCTACGATCTGATCATTGACCCGGCTTGGTACCACCACGAACGTCGCTACTGAACAGAGCCTCTGAGGAGACCACCTCATTTCTTTCAGTTCGTTCAAGTTGTCACATCATGTTTACATATTTACCAGCGGTCCATACCTACCATGACGTCTCAAGCACCCACTACAAAAATTGTGTGTATCATGTACCGCACTTTTCGTTGCACAAAAGATCATGATCTGATTATGAATATCACACGCTGTGAACATCTGATAAAACTCGAAAATAAACTGATGAACAGCTGTTTTGTCAGAGTCAGACTATATTACTGCCCGAACCAGGTTGATGGTGTACATATACACGTATTTAAAAGGATGAAGCGATAAACGTTAATGAGCTTATACGCACAGTGTAGTTCACACGCTTGCATTGTCAAAGACAGGACACAGGCATGGAAGCAATATCACTGATGAAGTAAACAGCATCCCAGTCAGTTTGTCACATTGCAGGAAAGCCCGTCTTTATTAGTTGCTGGACGTCTCGGAACAAACAAGGTAACATGCATACATACGTGTGGATATAATCAGAGACAACAATGCACGTAGACAGTTGGCCACAAGACAACGGGCACACATGGTTCCCTAAGGTGTACCTACTCGGTGAAAATTTGAGCTGAAGTGTCATGGCAACAGAGCAAGATCTGGCACCTGTGGCTGAGCTTTACCCGTTCTCAAACGCAGAAACTTGTGCACAGGTCAGGACGAAAATCGAATTACGATGCCGCATAACAGAATGTACACAAACAGCATTTGATGTTCGTTCGCATCGACTAGCGGTTTTGTGTATGAAGTGCCATTTGGCACAGTAGCTGAAACCACTCCGTTTCATCAGTCGCAGTCATCTTTGGCTTTCAAGCAAAACTGTTTCCGACGCAAAAAAGTTCAGCAGACCTCATGTCATGCGTATCATGTTACGCAGCTGTTTTCATTTTTAATCGAGCTGATAATGCATATAAACAAAGTGTAGCAGGTAATTTACATATTCAGTGAATCTAACACTCGGAACTGGTTTGAATATATCGACACTGCATATATTTACATACGATACACGTGCTGCGAAATCCGACGGATTATCACAACCGTGCGGACAGCTCCAGTTTCTAAAATAGGCCGCGCGGGGTTTGTGTTTATGCATTGTCACAATACTCTCTTCATTACCCAACTTTACCAGGTGGTTTTTGACCTATAGGATCACGGCATAATTTTCAATGAATGAACCTATAGGATTTGTGATTAGAGACTGTGGAATGAGCTTTGCATTCATTGGCTATTGCTACTCCAGTGTTTGTAAAGTACGCAGTGTTGAATTTATGCAAAGTACTTGATTTCAGTGAGAAAAGCACATATACTTTCTGGGTCGGGGTTCGGGCGGACCGCATGAAATGTCCACAAATCATACCGCGACACGAGCGACGAAAACGGTGCGTTGCGCTGGCTGTTGCGCTCACAGTGATCAATCTCATCATCATAGCGTCGTATGCTCAAGGTATATGCGCCATAAAATTACCTGCTTTTTGTCTGCCATAACTTCAGCTCTAACGATACTTTTCCATCGAACAAGTGACCAAGCGAATCGAAGTGGTTGTTTGCAATTCACACGCCAACCAAAACCAACGTCAGGCCTTTTCCGATCGAAGACCAGAACCGCTCTATTAACGATTACGAGTTACAATTTCCAACACGCTTTGAACAACGTTGAAACCGACAGTATCGCTTTCAGACAAGCTGCGAACGATCGGCACGATTCGAGGCACTATCTCATCAGCAATCGGTAACCTTACCGAAACTTTGATGGCATCAAGCGCGATCACGGCCGCAACGGTGCTGGAGGACGGAGCGAACCACACCGATAACAGAACCAAACTCATTATTGATTGGACTGGTACCGTAGAGTAGTTCGCTTCGAATCACCGATAACAAAGTCGCTTCTGATAAAGACTGCAGTGAGCAACACTCCAAATTCGAGTTCATTCAGGATTTTTCGGTGGCTCGCTCACATGGCATTGGGAAGAAGAACGAAAAAACTGTCCAGTGGATTGTGTGTTCACACGCAACAGAACCAACTACCAACAAGCGGACGCGATTGTGTTCCATTACCGCAACCAACATTGGGATGACATTCCACTTGTCCGATATTCATTCCAGCGATATGTTTTCTTTCTGCAGGAGTCACCTTATCATACAGGTAGACGTTACAAGTCGAAAACATTAGTGCCGCCCGCATGTGATAATTGCACGCGCTGTTTCAACTTCGCCACAGCTTGTTTCCAACGTTTATGTAACGTTTCAACACTGGTGAAGCAAGCTTGCACCGTGGCCTTGTGCAATTATTTGTAGGTAACATGGACAAGCTGCGCACACGTGGTGCCGGCTTCTACAACTGGACGATGACCTATCGTCTGGATAGCGACATTCATGCGCCATATCTGAAACCGTTCACCAGACGCAACGAAGTCTTGCCGTTTAACCACAGCTTGATGGCCGATCTCGACACCTACATATCGAGGAAGAAACTGCCCGTTGTTTGGTTCGTATCGAACTGCGAGACGCCCAGTGGTCGCGAACAATACGTCAAAGCGTTGCAAGAGTAAGTTGGAACCACACTTCCTGACTTTTTGACACAAACTGAGGAAAGTCAACATGGAACATGTTAGACTGGGATATCGAGATTCAAGACTGATGTCCAAAAAGCATTTGTATTTTAGCGTTATTGTAGGGCCAACGAAAAATTTGTTATTTTAGGTACATCCAAGTAGACATATACGGCTATTGTGGACCGCTGTCGTGTCGAAAAGACAAATGGAAGGAATGCAACGAAGTGATACGGGACAATTACAGATTCTACATCGCTTTTGAAAACAGCGTTTGCGTCGATTATGTGACAGGTACACGCTGTTCCATGTGTTTGTGATTTGGCTCTGCACGTATAGATCTTCTTCTTTTCTTTACCCAGTAGTTTCTTATCCAGAGAAATGGTCGCGAATGTTCGATTATTGGACGGTGCCAATTGTGCTCACCAGAGACACGTACCAAGCCTACGGACTGCCGGCGCATTCGTTCATCGCAGCCGACGATTTTCGATCGCCCAAGCAATTGGCCAACTATCTCAAGTTCCTCAGTGACAACGATCAGGCCTACAGGTAGGCCATTCGAATCGCCGTATAGTCGCATGCGACTGTTATCTGTGCTTTGATCTGGTGCAATCGCTTTGCCGACGACGACCAGTCAACACAAACGGCAAGCAGCGCGACTACGGGCACCACAGTGCGTGCTCACCACGTTTTGTGTCTCCAAATGTGCACCAGGAACCAGAGAGTTACAGAACGAAGTACGGCATTCGCACACAAATTAAGCTGCCGTTATTTGCAGAGAATTCTTCGAGTGGCGCCGCTACTACGAACAGGCGCCGACCACTATCGGCGGTTGGTGTCGTATGTGTCTGATGGTGCACAATAAGTCCGAACCGCGTAAAGTCTACAGCAATATCCACGACTGGTGGGCCGATCGACGTATTTGTAGGTACGAGTGAAAGAAACGGGTTTCTTCCAAGCAGCGACAAAGTTACGAACCGATACTTGTAATTGACAGAACATGAGTTCCTTCACTGAGTACAATTGGGGTTTTGCGATAAACACTTTGTTCGACTTGTAGCGCATTTGTCACAGGCGAGCAATTTTACAGCCGAAAATCTATCGCAGAAACATTGCTTGAGCAAAAATATTTTTTTTGGAAAAATGGCAACCAGATTTGCAGGGACAAACTGGGCAGCGCGCTGCTGCAGTTGGCTGACCAATACTCGGACTTTGACCTCAAACTCGTGATCGGCGTCAGCGCCACGTTTCTGGTGTTGTGCGCTGCGTTTGTCATATACACCGCATTTGAATTGTGACTGAACCTCAAGGGCGCTCATAATATTACTTATTTTTATGTTGAAGGTTTAACCTTTTTCAAATTAGAGATTCTGACATGACCCCCAGATTCAATTCATTTGGTCAAACTGTGATAACATGGTTTTCTTGGATGTGAGCTTGCTTTCGCCTGAGTAGCATGATAGCCTCAGCCTGTGGTGCTAGATGAAACGACCGCATCGGCCGTGATCACCAATCCTTGCCACAATAATAGTTGCGAATTTCATCATCTAAGTCAAGATACAGCGAATAAAAAGTGACTCACCAAACGCGTCTGGCTGGATCCAACGCGTGCAAAAAGTTGGACAGTTCACCCTTGTTCATCTCAGCCGCGTAGTATCTGCAACAGCAAATTGTCGATTTATCCTCCACTCAAAACAATCAACGCGCAATGAACGCAAGCCGATAACAACGCTTTGCACATGGGTGCACTTGACTCGTTGGTTGGTAAAAGAGAAAAGTAACACCAAAAATAGCAGAATCCTACTTTGGCAGGCAAAAATGCTCTGTGAAAGAACACAAGTACCCCAAGGTCAGCGATGGCCTGCTATTCATATTCGTTCTCCCCACGAATCAAACAGAAATTTACATCAAATTCTTATTTACAAAAGCACGCGCGCGCGTGAGACTAACATCTGTCGTGTCAAGGCTTGTTGCTTCAATTCCACAATAATTCTACAAATTCGAACAGTGCATCAAACTCAATACTCACCCTCCAAACACATAAATCAAGCCAGTGTGTTCATCGAACACCGACGCGTGTCCGTACGTTCCCCAGATCGCCTGGCCAGTTGCCGACGTTGTCTCCATTATGGACCACGTGCCACGATCTGAAGAAAACGCTCATTTTTATGGCGAACCCTAATACCAACTAGAGAATTATTTTTATCAAAGATGAAATAAGCAACAAATTAAGGCTGAATTCACAATGCATGCGCGTTTGCGCGTCAACCTGGCCACACTTCAACGCTACATGCTGAGGCGCAAATGCGCACACATTGTCAAGCTCGCCTAAAACAAGCACAAACCAAAGTCATACTCCTGCACTACATTCAAATAGCCGTTGTACGGCGAATAACCAAAAATGGTGAGCATTTTGCGCTGGTATACATGCGCAGTGTGACCGGCAGAGTGATATGGAAGGCGGGAGTCCTGGAAAACGAATGAAAAAAAACAATTGTTGGACTTTTTTTTGAAGGAAATCGTATTTTGACAGTTTGTCGATCACTTGGCTTCGGCAAAATGTTAGTTTTTTTTTAACGAACACTCTCTTTCGTGCACCCATTAAAGATAAAGGTCATCAAGATAAAAAAATCAAAGTTCTAACTAACCTCTTGTGTGAGCGTATTCAAATGACGCGTCCACTTCAATGTGGCCAGATCCAGCGACCAAAGTTCGTTAGTCACATTTCGCTGATCAACAACACCGCCGTACAGATACAGTGTTTTCTGAAGATTAAAAAAACTGTTATTCTTCGATTGTCATTTTTGTGGTTCAGATTATTTCGGTTCTTGCAATCTCCAACGTGATAAAGGCACTATTTTTTTCGAAAAAACCACACTATGTGCAAGCGGCACTGATTATTGATGTCTGAATTTCAGGTGTAACATCACAAAACGTAATGCATCGTTTGTGGAAAACGCGTAAAAACGTGCAAAAACATAAATAACCAAATATAAAGAAATAACAACAAAAACTAACTATCACTAACCCCAAATAGCACCGTTGACGCATCATATCTGAGCGCAGGATGTGGCAGCAGGGGGTCGACCAATAGTGATTTCCAGTTGTATGTCAGAAAATTGTAACTGAAAAAATCGAAGCGTGATTCTTTAAATGCTTATTCGCCTTTGCTTCGAAATTTTTCCACAAAACAGCAAATTTTCGCAGCATAGTATCCATCGAAAATGGATGCGAGAGCTTGCAGTAACATAGTCTTGTGTAAACATTAAAATTAAAAAAGAAATTTTCAAATTTCTGACTATGCCTAGGTTTCGCGGGGTATTCGAGACCATCGGCGTGACGTTTGTGCCCCCCGCTCGACAGTCGAACAACACAAACGCCTCGTTGGATTAGTAAAACAAAATTTGTAACCAATTAAATTTTTTTAACCCAAACTAACATTTGCACAAAATGGTGCGCGTGCGCCTGCATGTGCAGTCCACCAACAACAATCATTTCATGCCCATTGACCAACGCATTGTGCGACGCGCGACCCGCATTCGACAAAATGGTGTAATTGTCGGTGATACGTTGCCAGGATGATTGGATAATACTTGTGTCGCAATGGGCACCTGCGCAAATGCATGGTTTTCAATTTATGAAGGTTAAAATTGTGGGACTGACGGCGACTGAAGTCAATCAATTAAGGTGGAGTTATACTTGTCCTCATGTGGACATGTTGTCCGCATGGACAAATCTTTGCTCGGGTCGTTTTTTGTCAATTGTTGAAACTTCAGCTTTGACCAGCATGCTAGTTGTTCCCACAGACCTGCTCAACAATTGTTACGATTTTCGAAGCTATAGCGCCAACCAATTGCAAAATATGATCAATACAAGGTTTTGTCCATGCGGACAAAATGTCCACATGAGGACAAGTATAACTCCACCTTTAAGGATCGGACAGGGTCATCGTCACTGGAACGGTCCGATCACGCACGAGACCGTTTAAAGTGATGATATTTTGAAATTTAGAATGTCACCCACCAGCTTCAGAGTGAAACTTACATAATTCCAAACAGATAACAACTTTTTCACTGGGTTTTATCCAAAAGACGTTACACAACAGAACAGATTCTCAGATAAGTTCAGGCCGGTTCCGCTTCCAAGTTTGCTACTTCTCGTGGCAGCATAACGCACCACGCCCTTTTAAGACTGTTTCAACCAAGTAAATGTTCGAAAAGAGAAAAAATAACATTAAATCACCAATTTGACATGTAAACCCACGTACCATGATAATCCACTCCTCCCGTACAAACACATCGATTATTTTCACATTTATACTTGCACGTTTTGCCCACAATGCACGGTTCCTGATCGCATATGGTGCCCGTATAGCCATTGCTGCAGTCACATCTGCCCGTTGTCGTGTTGCATACGCCGTTGGGTGGCAGACACGGGTACGGGCACGAATGACGACTGTGAACGGAGGATTTGATTTAGGCCACTTGCAATTGTTCCAATGCAGACAGTCTGCAGACAGTCAACGCAGCCATTTTCTTATGGGCAAGGTGCAATAATCGCAAACTAACGCGATTCAAGCATTTGGAAGTGCAAACTTTCTGGCCCACTGAAACTACCACTACTACTGCATGTCTAACCCCTCTCGATAATGATTATCTGCCCCTCTTTTGGGGGTTGGTCTCCACCACAATTCATCTTGAGATCTTGAAATCTGGAACTGCACTCCACCAGGGTGCTTTTTGCCAGTTGACGTTTACACAATAGCCTTCAACTGCAAGACTCTTGCAATGGATTGCGATTGGTGAAGTGAAATTACGCTTTGTGAATATGGCTCCATATATACTTGCGTATTTTTCCGCAAAATATATTTTTGAAAAAAAACCGTTTTTTGTCGGAAAAAACTGTTTTTTTTTTGCAAATATTTTTCCAGTACTTAAGGATACCCATGGTACAAAAACGCCTATTTCTGAGAAAATTTCGTCGGGAAATGGACTGAAACAGGCTAAAAATGCACTTGGAGACTAAAAAGTGCTCATTTTAAACTTTAAGTACCAATTACCATTGTTTTTAACAACCCCCCCCCCCAACCTTAAAAAAAACCTAAAAAAAAATAAAAAAAAAAACCTTTTTTTTCCAAAAAATAACACCTCAAAAAAAATCCCAAAAAAAAAAAAACCTCTTCCCCGCCCACACAAAAAAAAACAAAATCCAAAAAAACCCCTCCCCCCCCCCCCCCCATCTCCATATACCAAACCTGTAGCTTATATTGAACCCCGACATGTTGAACGCAACATCAGTGAAGAAATATACATAGGCGCGACCGGATGAGGCGGCAATTTGAATCGAACGTTGATTGGCGGAACGGGGCGTGAGCACGCCACTGAAAATCATGAGCGAATTTTGTTGAAGGACACACAATAAATTATCAAAACAGGTAGAAAGCGAATTTTTCCTATGAAAAAGTGGACAAATAAATACCTGAGCGATGCCAGCTGTTTGCCGTATATGCCATCGCCGTCAAAGATGAACAGGTGATCCCACGCGCACTCCGTCTGAAAAGGGCCAAATTTCACAATTGAAATCACAACAATGACACATAATAGTTGGTGCCGACGCAATAAACTAACACATAATTGTGAATTAGTATTAGTAACATGCTTTCTGCTGCCCCTTTCTACTTGTTCTCACTGATGAACTTTGCATCATGTCATCGTCAGTGCGAATGCACCAGATGGCCGCATAGTCAGCTCGATTCAATCGCATGAGGCAAGGCGGTCACAAGTCATTGCGCATCGAAAAATTTTTTATGCTCTCAATCTTGGAACAACTGTGCAAATCCAACCTGGAACGAATCGATGTTCAATCGAATGACAGGCGTGATCTCATTCGCATCATTCGTGACGTCATCATTCAATCCATCAATCAGCCACACGCATCGCGCATTCGTCGTGTGATTCAATGGCCCGTCGTGAATGTAGCCCGATGAGCTGTTCAATCTGCAATAAAAATATTCTGTTTGTTCATTTCCTATTGAATTAAGCGGGTCGCACGCTCACCCCAAAAAAAGTTAAAGGCAAACTACACCAACACGAGCCCGATTTCGAAGGTGGTGTGTATTCAAAACGAATAGAAAGAGAAAATCATCATGCTCCACTTTGTATTCTTCAACGTGTAACATTTCCGAAATCAGCAGCCACGTATGAATGTTTCACTATTATGTCAGCTGCGAAATCGGGCTCGTGTTGGCGTAGTTTGCCTATACGTGGCACTGGAAGCCCGATCCTGCTAATAAAATATTCGGCAGGTAAATTTTCCGTTTCCAATTCACAAAGCTTTCCCTGTTTTCACAAAGGGCGGCGTACCATGAGACGAAGACCCTTGTATGTTTCTCAGGGGGTGCCGACGCCATAAACTGACCATCGAAGACAGTGGTGTCGTTAGGGGGGGGGGGGGTTGGGGGGTTACCCCCCTGGTATGGGGCATGGGAAATCGGCCGAGGGTATGGGGTATGGGAAATTTTTCACTTTTGGAACAAGCACCCCTAAGAAATGACTTTTTGACCCCGAGAAGTACCAAAATTGACCATTTTTCGTCCAAAAATGTCAAAAAATCGCTTGCTGCCGCAAGAAAACTCTGTTTTAAGCACTTTTCAGACCAATTTTTGGCACTTTTAGAAGATTTTTGGGGTCATTTTTTTTCAAAACCCCCCACCCTCGGGTATGGGAAATTTTTGAGTTTTTGGAGAAACCCCCCTGGTATGGGAAATTTTTTATTTTTGGGGGTATGTATGGGAAATTTCCCGAAAATTGGGCTGGGTATGGGAAAATTTCGATTTCTCAACGACACCACTGATCGAAGACCCAACAGAAGATCACTTGCTGAGCTACACATGGAGATGCAAGCAAACAAAATATGTGACAAACCTAATACGACCGCCACACTGTTCACAACTTTGTCCCTGCCATCCGGCCGGGCAGACACAAGTACCGTTGTGACACTGACCACCGTTGAAACACGGACGGGTGCACGCTTGCGACACGCGACCACTGGGACCTGCAAAAATGTCATAGATTGCACGCACACACACAGTTCGACAGCCAAAATAATATATGTTAGGATTTGTTCTTTTTGCCAAAAAATAGGGGTTGCCGGCTATTTTAGACTGGAAGAATAATATATGTAAATTTTTGTTTAATACGGTATGTATATGAATTTGTAATCCCAAAATGATAAATGTCACAAATCACAATATACATACATTTGACTGCACAAATGTTTGAATCTCACAGTGTTGTATGGCAGAAGTCACGGTCACCCCAAATATCCCATTTTCCCCAAATTTGTCCCGAGCCTTATTCCTTCCAACAGACACAAGCATGGAATGGGGTTTTTATCATTGGGCTTTAGGAAGCCCCAGTCGCATTGAAGGAACCTGGACCCAGACCCAAGCCTGCCATTGGGTTTGTTACTGAGTACAAATCAAGCCGGAGAAAATCTAATAACGGGCAAATTTTCCGCGTGGCCGTGACCGTCTACGATTTTGGCATGCAGGCTTAGGCAGCAAGACCAACAGTAACAAAGCTCAGGCCCGGCCCAACCGAAGCCTAAATCTAACTGAAGGCTTGATTGGCACCCTGAAAATTGAGGGACAATTACGGTCACTCATGCGGCAGCGCGCTTTAGTCTGGCCTTGTGGCCCAAACACTGGATTTTGGCGACAGATCTAGCCGAATTATAAAGCACATGCCATAGACTACATACAGACGAAGAGTACAAATCAAGCCGGGCCAACCTTTCGAGGGGTCCACGAAGCTGGAAATGGCGGCAGACAGTAAGGCGATGACACAAAGCAGCTGACGACTGGTTTTGATCACGTTTTCCATTTCGATGCCATTGCGCCCTTGTACGTGATGGAGGAAATCAACAAGAACAACGTAGAACAACGTTAAGGTCCGGTCCGATAATTGCCAGATTATTATGAAGAATCAGCACAAATGCGGATCAAATGACATGCTGGCTCTCAATGACATTGCCGATATTCATATTGCTGCAAATTTTGGGACTTGTTTTGAGAGAATTAGCAGCTGAACGATAGACTGCTTCGTGTGGGAGCCGGGACAAAAATTTTTCACGCAAAATATTCTTTTCATGTTTGATGCCAACCAGAAGTGTCAATTGGGCCGGACTCCGGTCCGCACCGCACTGTCGGTCCGGCCGGCCCGGGGCGAGGTTTTCTATACGGTCGGGCCGAGCAGGACATGACTGCCCGACATAGCCCAAACCAGTGTAGTTCCTGGTCCGGAGGGGGAACAGGCGGTACCCCCTTTTTTCGGAGGGGGAACAGACCACAGACGTACCTACCTGGGGGGGGAAGGGGGAAGGACCCGGAGGGGGGGAGGACCCAAATTTGGAGAAAAGTCATTTTTTTGAGGTCGAAAATTTGGCTCATTTTTGCCCCTTTTAGGAAAAAAAATCTCAATAAAATGGTATTTTGGCGATTTTTGACGACATTGACCTAAAAATCACTCATTTTATGCCTAAAAATGCCAATTTTAGGCCAAAATTTGCCTGTTTTAGGTAAAAATTGGGGGAGCAGACGTACCCGGAGGGGGAACAGTGGGGCAGGCGTACCACGGCACGGAGGGGGAACAGACGTACCCGAGGGGGACCCCCTCCCCCCAGCAGTGTAGTTCCTGGAGGGGGGTCCCCCCCACCTCGGGTACGCTATCTCCCCCTCGGGTGGTACACTATCCCCCTATCTCCCCCTCCGGGTACACTATCTCCCCCAATTTTCGCCTAAAATGGCCATTTTTAGGCCTAAAATGGGCATTTTTAGGCCTGAAATGTGTGATTTTCAGGTCAATGTTCTCAAAAGTCGCCAAAATACCCTTTTTATGAAGAATTTTTTCCAAAAAGGGGCAAAAATAGGTCAAATTTTCTCCCTCAAAAAGTGACTTTTTCCCGAATTTGGGTCTTCCCCCCCTTCCCCCCCTCGGGGGTACACTATCTCCCCCTCCGAAAAAAACGGGGGGTCCGCTATCTCCCCCTCCGGACCAGGAACTACACTGCCCCCCAGGAACTACACTGGGTAGGTTGACGCTCCATCCTGGTACAGTAGGTAGGTCGCCCTCGGCGGCTAGCACAGTAAGTTGCGATTTTTCGCTCAAAATGGTATAAAATCGGTATTTTTCACTCCAAATAGGCGAAAAATCGCATGCTATACATTTTACATTTAGTTTACATTTTACATTTAGTTTTTTTAGTTTTATTTTACATTTTACATTTACTACATTTTCATCAAAATTTCGACCTAAAAAAATTTTCTTCCCCCTCCCCTAGCTCGGCCGGTACAGTAGGTAGGTTGCCGCCCCACATTTTTGGTGGTACAGTAGGTTGCCGCCCCGCCTGGGTAGCTACACCACTGGTGGGGCCCAAATGGACCCGATTCACAGAAACCGAATCACAAAAACATAAACATGCTTCCCCAAGAAAAGTTTTTCGAAATTTTGGTCTGTTTGACCATTTTTTCCTTTGACCCATCGGGCAATCTCTGAACCTCACCTTGCGACGAGGATTTGCAACACTACCGAAAACAAACTGATGTTCTACCAGAAAAGCGGCAATTCAAAAACCGACACTTTTTGAATTTGATGATTGGCCAAGAACTGTTCACATATTTCTTTTTCGATGATGATTGGTCAGTGCTTGCTACTGATTGGCCAACATCAAGGTTATATAAAGGGCGAAGTTGTTCGTCAAAGTTAGTTTTATGCGAAATGTCAAAAAGAGAAAGCAAATTTGTTTTTGTTCAATGCTTTTCGTTCTGCTTTCTGGGTATTGGCGTTAGTGAACCTCGTTTATTTTCAGATAAATTGCATTCGTTTGTGTCTCGACACGAACACCAATTGTGTGTTTTGCACAGAAAGTAAGTTTTCTTGAACAGTGATTTTGCTGCTTGGCAGCAGGCAGGAACGACAATATCAGCTCAACAACGAAAGGGAAAGCAGCCCGTTGAATTTCTTTTGTGTGCCAAGCAAGTGCGACTGCTGCTATCGCCATGGCGTCCGCCCGTTCACGGTTGGTTTATCATTTCATCAGTCGGTATCAGATTCAGACATTAGGATCAGGCAGCCTCCTCGGCCGACTCCCTTCCATTGGCCCGGAATTTTGGACTTTTGGCTCGGGCCGGGCCGGGTGTGAGATTTGGAGGTTCGGGTCCGACCCGGCGCTGAAATTTCAACCCAAACCACCTTCTTGGACCAAAAATCTGCGCTTCGCATGGAGCAAATTTTGGCTTTTTGGACCATTTTTACCTTTGACTCCAATAAAATCGGAACGGGACGGAACGGACCGCAATTTTCTCGTTCAATGAGCAGGGCCGGAGTTTTGGTCAGCAAGAGGTCGAGGTCCTGCCTGATCCTGGACCTGCCTGATCTTTTGCGAGGTCATTTATGGTGCCCACCATAAAAAAACATTTTTTTTCTGGCAAAAAAAGAAAAACCGTTTTTTCCGGAGCCCAGCCCGATAAATTGGCATAATAAATTACCAGAACCGGAAAGATAATTGGTAATTTATAATATTCGTATTTTGGAACATATCATAATACGATTCGTATTATGATATATTCCAAAAATATTTTCGTGGAAAAATACCCAACTATCGGCATGTTGGTTGGATCCTGTTCAAAACTGTTGGCCTTGGCCTACACGGCGCCGCCGATGGCCGACAGGGTTTAATTTTAATGAATATGCATGTACAAAGAACTAGTTTTTATGCATTGTGAAAAAAACTGGAAAAACCGAAAAAACGATAAAGAACCGCAGCGTTTAAGGATAGGGCAACTCAAAATAAGGTGTTTTCAGTTTTCACAGTGTTTTAATGTTCATACAGACAATACTTTGGTGTCAGGTCAGAGGATCTGTTTTGACACTCATTATCATCAAAACCGTGCATAATTACATCGCCAGCTGCGAACAAAAGTGGGTCTGAATAAAATATATTTCTTCACTTTCGACAAATATTGGCGAAATTTTGCAAATTTGAACCGATGTTCCCGGCGCCTGCGTTTTTTTCGGTTTTTTTTCACGCCCCAGATGGACACGGTTTTTTCGGTTTTATTTCGTTTTTTTCACAAAAAGCTTTTTTTAATCAATGAGTATAAAGTTGCAATTTCAGTACTCCCAGTCGAACGGCACCGCGTGTTCGCAACGGTGGTCGGGTGGCGAATGCGCTCGACGGCACCGCAGACCCTGTTGAGGTTGGATTTGGAAAAAAATGCAAAATTAATTTCTCCAATTTTCATTATTCCCGTAGGTGTTCTGTCGTTTGCGGCCGTTGCCCGAAACTGAACCGGAGATCGAGCCGTGCGCGAGTGCGACCGATGATTATACGGTGAAGATATTCCCGCCGGAAAGTTGGCAGCCGACCAGACAATTGGCACAGCCGAAGGAGGTTGGGTTGTCGTCTTTGACCTTTTGTTCTCTGTGTGTGCGAATGACTAGCCATAAATCACACATATGTATGCAGCACAAAACTCATATTGTGCGGACGTAAGATTTATTCAGTTTATCTGTGTATGCCCGCGCGCAGCTCAACAAGTACATTTTGATCAGAAAACACATTTTTGTGTGAGAAGCAAGTTAAAATTTAGTTCAGTGCACAAAAACTAAGTTACACCTTAGCTTTGCAAGAAAACAACACATCGTAAATATTTGGCAGTCTGTTTCCAGTCTTGAGTGGTATACTTCATGTCAGCTCTCAACTTTGGTCATAATGTTGAGAGTGTCAGAATGTTGTTTTATCGCCATGTCAATGTTTTTTTGTTCAGTCGGTCAACCAATTCACGCGTGCGTTCGCCGAATTTTGTTCGCAAGACGACGTGTTCGATCGCGTTGCGTTGCAGCTCGTTGATGATCTGGTGCACGGAAAGAATGGACTGTTGTTCACTTATGGTTGGTTGATCATGACTGCAAAGGCTCGAAAAATGCTTCCCGAAACTCGTATTCACCTTGGCCGTGCAGGCATCACGGGTTCGGGCAAGACGTACACGATGACCGGCAATCCACGTGACCCAGGCATTCTTCCTAGATGTTTGGACGTGGTCTTCAACAGCATCGCGCCGTATCAGGCTGAAAAACAGGTACGTACACATTCTAATGTTTCAAAGTTCTTTGTGTGAACTTTGAACCATCAGGAGATGGATTACCATTGACTGATTTCTGGCATTCTTTTTCTGAATTTACAACCCTCCCTCCGTCAGTAAGTCGGATCTTACGAAATTGGAGCGGAAGTGTGCCACACACGCTGGATTTGTACATAACAAACACGTGTGTTCCATGGGATCATTTCGGTTTCAGTGCGAGTGAGCTGAGATGCATTTCAGTTATTCACGCCAGACGGCATGAACAGCTACGACATTCAAAGTGAAGCCGAGATTGTGCTACAACGACAACGCGCCAAACTCAGTGCCAACCTGAAACAAACCGTCAGCACGCCGCAGGTCCCGAAAAGTTGGTGAAGCAACCTTTTTTATACATTAGTTGTTGTTGTTGTTATGCTGCTGACTTGAAAAACGTCTGGAATAGTCATTATTTTTGCAATATGTTAATATTTTGTTTATTCGTTCAGCACCAACACACACGCCAGGCAGTCGCCGACCGTTGGGCGAATTGAACAAAGAAGACGAATGGGAGTTGCGACCGAGACACACGGAGAATACAAAGGTACGCATCTGATTTTTAGATCGATCGAAAACGTTTGAGTTTGATTTCGATGCTTCCCAATTGACAGATCCCATCTGTGGACGAGGATAGCGCCTTTTCGCTGTTCGTGTCGTACGTCGAGATCTACAACAACTACGTCTACGATCTGCTGGATCCAAATGCAAGCGCGAACACAAAGTTAGTTTGTTGATATTAAGGATCACCTACGGGTCAGGAGCGGAGCGTACTGAGCATGCCACACAATCATTCTGCACACTAACATAAACTTTTCCTTGGCAGGTTGCAAAGCAAAGGTCTGCGCGAGGATATTGATCGCAACATGTATGTGAACGGGGTGACCGAAGTGGAAGTGAAGAGCACAGAAGAAGCATTTGACGTGTTCAGTCAAGGTTAAATTATTATAATCTTGTTGGTTTTTTTATCTGTTTACACAAGACTGCCGGATACAAATGAGTTTAGATCGGATCTTATTGTGCTCATCGACGCAGTGTTCATCAATTTTTGTTTACAAATACCACACCACATTTCAGGCCAAAAACTGCGTCGCGTGGCGCACACGCAGCTGAACACGGAGTCGAGTCGGTCACACAGTGTGTTCTCGATGCGATTGGTGCAGGCACCTTTGGATGCAACCGGCAGGCGCGTGGTCGACGATAAGAATAAGGTATGGATGCGATGCACAATGATGAATGATGGCTATGTCTCTCGACTCGACTGTCTCTCTTGTTCAGTGATCACCATTTGCAAACTCTACGCTCTTTGTGGTAACATGAAGATTGTGAAACTTGCGAATGAAACTTGCCCTTTTGGCAACGTGTCCACAACATAACTGCGCAATTTGGATGACGGCGCTTTTTTGTATAACAAGGCTTTCATCCACACTAGCAGGATTACGTGGTTTCACCACAAAATAGGCATTCTGCGCGCGTGTGTGTGATGATGAGTTTGTCGTGGTATGTGGTACAGCGATAAGCGGACGTCGGTCACAGTTACTGTAACAGTTTCGCAAAATACGGTGCAGCACACGAACGTTTCCTTCGCTTGATCGTTGTTCGCTTCAATTGTTTATTCTACCGTATCTATTTGTCAGATCCGCGTGTCCCAGCTGTGTCTGGTGGATCTAGCGGGCAGCGAGCGAAGTTCACGCACCAACAACCAAGGCGATCGAATGAAGGAGACCGGTCATATCAATACATCGTTGATGGTGTTGCGACAGTGTATCGATACGTTACGGTAGGGGTTGCGTTGGTGTGCGTCTCGCGGCTGCCAATTTGCTAATTTTTGTGCTTTCTAGCGAGAATCAAAAGAACCCGGCCGCCGAACGTCTGGTGCCCTATCGAGACTCGCGATTGACGCATTTGTTCAAGAACTACTTCGACGGCGAGGGTAAAGTGCGCATGATTGTGTGCGTCAACCCGATTGCTGGTGACTATGAGGAGAATTTGGTGGGTTCATTCTGGCACTATCTGGGATCATTCGTAGCTCGACCGTTTGCGACTCGATAACTCGCTGCTATTTGCGCAAGTGGTCAATAAGGTAATAGGGGTAGATTTGAAGCAAACTGCTGGCGTCAGAGGCGGTGAAGGCGACGGCAGAAACACGTCCGGCCGCGGCTTTTTTTATAAACGTGAAATTAAACACCGTGCTGTTTTGTCCGGCACATTTTGATGTCATCAAGTCGCCCGCCGCCAACTAACACAACACAAATTCACACTTTCTTCGCTCACAATGTGCAGCACGTGATGCAATTTGCTGAAGCGACGCAAGAAGTGGTCGTGCAACGTGCGGAGGAGGTGAACTTTGCCGAAGAATTGGGCCTGGCGCCCGGACGCAGACGTGCCGCGATGCTCATTGAACAAATGCAGGTGTGTGCGCGATGACTTGCTTTGTTTGGTCATTTTTTGATCTTTGGAGCTCGGAAAACCGGAAAAGTTATCCATCAAAATGAATTCATGATTGTCGTCAGGGTCAGGTGCATGTGTATCGAAAATCAACCACCAGCACCTCGGCGTTATGCACTGCTAAATGTTGTCATATCATCACGACCTGTCCCTGAATTAAACCGCGATGTGGTCTGTTATGCGGAAACAATTTGAAAAGCCAGCCAACCAGAAAAGCACCTTTCAAATTAACTGCGTTTGACTCGATGTCACTTGAATTTCAGGCCCAACTGATGGAAATCGAGACTCCGGTTCTGCAGCTGGCGGCGGCCACCGGCGCTCCATCCGTGCACGTCGGCACCAGTTTCTTCGAAGCCATGCCTAATATCACGGTGTGTGGTTGATCGTTTTTGGATACCTTTCGGGATAAATTATTTCCACCCACAAGCCCCAAGAACCGGTTTGATACATGGACTGGACTTGTACATACACCTCATAGCCTGGTCAGCAATGAACGTTCGGTATTGGTGAAAAACTCAATTCAAATGTGCAAACCAACTTGTGTATGCAAAGGCGTGCGCCTATGTTTATACACGTGGGTTGCAACAATTCTTGCTATGTTTATACACATGAGAGACATGACATGTGATTTCAGCTGCATGGTCCAGCCGACGAGGATATGATGACTCGTTTACGTCGCCATTTCCACGACAAAATGCAGCGCCGTCAAGAACTGATTGAGAGATTCCATCATGAACGTGTGTGATGTTTAGTTGTATGTTTTTACATGTAAAAATAGTTAAAAGGAGTGCATAGCCGTGTTTTATTTAGCAATTTTTATAATAATAGAGTAGTCTAAAGCTGCATATATAGTTTCGGAACATTTTAACATTTTAAAGTAAGCCAGGAACATTGCGCTGCTTTTCAACTAATTGTAAACATGCGCACTTGCTGTGGTCATTTATGGACCAGCGCTTATGACAGTATTCAGCTCCGTCACAGGTAGCAAGAACATGTTCGAATAGTATTACAGGTATGGAGATTGAGCCGGCCCTCCGTGATTTCATGGCTCAAAGCAATGTGAATCGCATTCGTGTTGAAGAGATGGAACAAGAGAAAGTGCAGACCGAGAAGGAGGTGGCCAAAATGATGAGCAACAATCGACAACTGCAACATCAGGTGGGCTGCATGATTCTCACAGTGCCTGATTCGCAAAAGTCTGACTATAGCTCGCACCGATTTCACGAGTTGACCCGATTTTAACCCAACTTTTACTTCCATTGCATGTTTTAGGTCAGTTCACTCACCACACGACTGAGTCGTTATGAACAACACGCGCAGACCAGACTGGATAAGGTTGGTGACAGAGTTTCGAACGTTATTTGTTGTCTACCGCAGTGCTCTCGGAGTTCCCTTCAAATTATGGAATAGCGAAGAAAGAAACAAGTTATCTATTCAGGAGCAACAGATTCGCCGCAAAGAGCGTGAAATGGAAGCAGCGGCGTTGGCAAGCCAGAAGAAGTTGAAACAGGTCTGGTCTTTCGTCTTTAGTAGTTTTCTTGTTGCTGAGTTTGTTGTGTGATTGTGGGGTGACAGATGCTATCTTGCGAATTGTTTGTTGCGCGTTTCGTAACGTTGTTTTCACGAACGAGCGGAGGACCACAACCTGGTCATGGTTAATGTGGAGATCATCAGGTTGCCACACCTCCATGTGGATGGACTAAAAACGACAAATCGATGTTCAGGTCCGTGACATTTTCGAACGCGGCAGTCCGGCCATCGTAACCTCGGCGTCACGATTTGGCGGAAGTACGGATGCGTTGAATAAGGTCGGTTGGTATGCGGTGTCGTTTCAGTTTCGGTGTGACATTTTGCTGTCACATTTTATTGTGTGTGGGGGGTGGTGTGGTATTCACGTTCTGCATGTGGCTACATAATTTCAAGATGTCAGTGCATGTCGCATTTCAGCGCTGGTTGGATGTTATGTATAAGCACATGTGGTGGGAAGCATTGTTCGCACCAATTTCTCACGCCAGACTTACGCGCACCATTCCAAATAACGTGAAATATGAAAAAAGTTAATCTGCAACACATGGTTCTAATCCGTGACCTTGATCCACATTCCGCACTATATTTTGCAGGCTCGAACTCCGCGTGTGGCCGCGGCGCCCGCGTCCCGTGGTCGTGTGCCGATGCCCTGTCGTCCGCCGGACACCATCGGAGTGCCCATATACAATCGCAAACATCGTCGCTCCAAGTCAACCGGGCTCATTATCGATCATCAACCGGCGCACAAAGTGCCCTCGGGTCAGTTTTGGGGTTGGGTTCATGACCATAATGCCAGATTCTACTAAATGTGCGCTTCACACTACCTTTGGTGCCTGAACGCTTTTTCGAAATATGTAGTTTAGGGGTGCCTGTATTCCACCGGACCATGGTTCTCGCAGAAAGTCGTACGAACGATGAAATAAGTGCGAGAAGATCTTCTGGAATGTCCTGAGTAAACATCGGATGCAAAAACGGCAAAAGACATTCGACAACGGCAGGATTCGAACCTGCGCGGGGAGACCCCAATGGATTTCTAGTCCATCGCCTTAACCACTCGGCCACGTTGTCACGCGCACTGGCTGCCTTAACCTTGCTAGTAAACCTAATGCTGGCAGCTGTGTGTGCATTTACTATGTGTTGCAACAGCACTGTGTGTGTGTGTGCGTGTGTGTGTGTGTGTCAAGCATAATACGTTTTGTGCTTGCTAGATCAGGGTGCGTGTCTGCAACGGCAGCGTGGGGCGGGGACTTGTCGTGGCTTGGAGACTGAAAGTTTTATTTGCGCGTTGGCTTTTTTGGGTATGTTTTCTAACGCTCTTTTTTATTGGGTCTCTCCAGTCGCACAAATACACAAGAAAACTAGTTTTAGGGGCACTTGCTGGCTGCAGTTTTTTCAAATTTATGTGGCCTTGTTCAAACAGGCTGCGGCTTCGCTTTTTGCGTTGCTGTAGGTGTACGCGCATGTACATGTACAATGTTTTTGCTACACGTACACGTGGTCTTGCTGCGTATTGCACCAACAGCGTAGCGTGTAGAGAGACTCGTGTGTGGTTGTGTGTGTGCTGTACGCTGCTGCTGTTTTGTGCCTGTCTCTCTCTGGTGTGACTAGTTTCAAAGGCAGGCATTAGGAACGGGCCGTTTATGCAGCGATGTCCGAGTGGTTAAGGAGTTGGACTCGAAATCCAATGGGCTTTGCCCGCGCAGGTTCGAATCCTGCTCGCTGCGACTGATTTTCACATTTTTTGCCCAACTTTTGTTGGGATTGGATCGGGGCGTCGTTTTCAGTTTAAATTTTGTTCTCACAAAAATTGGGTATGGTGCTGACGGTGCTCAGGTGAATGATGTGAAAAGTAACACGAAAATCTTGTGGCCTTTGTAACTAAACAAACAGAAATAGTGTGTATGTTTGTGGAGTAAAATTCGTCATTGGAAACGTCACTGAACATTAGCGTCTGGCAGAGCACATCACAGATGACCAGCAATGCAATCTGACACCAAGCGCAGGCAGTTTTATAAAGTACCACGAAAGTTATTCATGTGGCGTTGTATAACTTAGATCATGCACTCAAATCTCACTTTACGCACCAAGAAGCGGAACGTTGAATACGAGTTACTTGCAGTGGTGTAGCTACCAGTGATGTGGTTGGGGGGTATTACCCCCGTGATGTAGTTGGTCCGAGCAAGAAAGCTAGCTAGCTGGAGGGGTCCGGCACAAGAAAGCTAGCTAGCTAGCCGGGTACCCCGATTTGGGGGGGTATTGGTCCAGAAGTCAAAAACAGCGGTATAAAATTTGGTCTAAATTATGCTAAAATAAGCCTTAAAATGCGTATTTTTGTGCACGTGTGAGAAAATTTGAACGAATTTGACCATTTTGGCCCATAAAATGGTCATTTTGGCACTAAAATCAACACTTTTCTTACTTGATGACCGGAGCAAGAAAGCTAGCTAGCCAGTTTGGGGGGGTGTGGGTTTCGGAGCAAGAAAGCTACCTAGCAGTTGGGGGGTAATACCCCCCATACCCCCCCAACCACATCACTGATTACCCCCAACTGCTAGGTAGCTTTCTTGCTCCGAAACCCATACCCCCAAACTGGCTAGCTAGCTTTCTTGCTCCGAAACCCATACCCCCAAACTGGCTAGCTAGCTTTCTTGCTCCGGTCACCAAGTAAAAAACGTGTTGATTTTAGTGCCAAAATGACCATTTTATGGGCCAAAATGGTCAAGTTCGGTCAAATTTTCTCACACGTGCACAAAAATACGCAATTTAAGGCTTATTTTAGCATAATTTCGACCAATTTCTATACCCCTGTTTTTCACTTCTGGACCAATACCCCCCAAATCGGGGCACCCGGCCAGCTAGCTAGCTTTCTTGCGCGGGACCCCTCCAGCTAGCTAGCTTTCTTGCTCGGACCAACTACATCACTGGTAGCTACCCAGGCGGGGCGGCAACCTACTGTACCACCAAAAATGTGGGGCGGCAACCTCCCTACTACTGTACCGGCCGAGCTAGGGGGGGAAGAAAATTTTTTAGGTCGAAATTTTGATGAAAATGTACTCTAACCCGCTAATTTCGCGCGTAGCGCGCGATTTTTCGCCTATTTGGAGTGAAAAATACCGATTTTATACCATTTTGAGCCAAAAATAGCAACTTACTGTACCAGCCGCCGGGCGGCGACCTACCTACTGTACCAGGATGGAGCGTCAACCTACCTACTTACTGTACCTTGGGGGTAGGGTTAGAGGTCGGGGGGGTACCCGACACCCGACAGCCGACACCCGACATCTGGAAATACCCGACACCCGACACCCGACATCTCAGAAAAAAAGCCGACACCCGACACCCGACAGTTGCAAAAAAACCCGACACCCGACATCTAGTTTTTAAAAAACCCACACCCACCCTTTTTTGGACCAAACGCAATTTTTCTCTTTGCCTGAGTGCAATTTTTGGCTCAATACTAATTCAGTATTCCCCCCCCCCACCCCCCCCCCCCCCCCCCCCCCCCCCACCCCCCCCCCTGCTACACCATTGTGCGCTCTGAGTTTTTCGACAACGGGTGTTGTCTTGATTGGTGTTTCTATGTTGCAAAATAAAAAGACAGCCCAAATATCACCACATTGTCAAAACAACCAAACCAAACATTATTTCCAGGGGAGATCATGACGCCGGTGTTTCCGGGCCGCAAGAAGACGACAACGCGAGTCGAGAAATCTGACCTGAATCGAGCCGACGAATATGTGCTGGTGCATCAGGACACGGATAAAAAGGGCGTGCTGCGTACGTCGTTGGTCAAGGTGCGTGATGGTTGACTTTACCTTGTAAATTCAGGGCATTTGTCACAATAAATCTGTATTTTTTGTGTGGTGTTTCTCGTTTTGACACTGCGACAGCTGCGCTTCAGTCTTGCGATTTTATTAGAATTCGGATATTACCGGTAGCGCTGTGCTTTTTACACACCAACGTGAACTGCCAGCCAAATCTCCCGGAAAATCTATTGAATCAGCAACAAGCATACAAGCGCAGTTGGCCAAGCTGCTGTACTGAACTGACGCGACCGACAGAATTATGCTCTCCATGCGGAAAAGAAGTGAACATTCAATCAACAAATACGGGTTGTTGGCAGCGCTACGTTATAGAAACCACCGGGCGTGGCATTTTCGTTGACAAGAAACGAAGTATCGAGTAGTGGTCGGGTCCCGGTCAGTAGAGCAGCTTAGCAATAACTTGATAGAACCAAAATTCATTGTTGTGTATCTTGCAGGGCGACATCATGCCGACAATCGGCGGCGGTACAGCGGTGGTGTACAATGATGTGGAATGTTTGACACATGAGACACCCGGCGGCACGAAACGACGATCGAATGAGGTGCATGATGATGACGATGAGGTTGGTTGGATGTACAGATTATTGGGCCGAATTCACAGAAACTTTGTGATCTGATCAGTCCGGCTTTGTCTTGGTCACGTCACGTGTATGTCACGTATATTTTGAGATTTTACTGGTGCCAGCGCTTTTGACCAGCGTAATTTTGCTCCGTTTGATTTTAACCACACCGATAAAGCTTCGAATATCATCAATCAATGCAAAACCTCAGACCAAGGCGAAGCAGAACGAGACTGGACTGATGCTGGTGTTTGATACTGGGATGCGTTAATGGAATTGCAAACGTTTCGTAGCAACCACGGATAGATAATGAAAAGCAGGTGGTCGTGTGCGCTTTACGCACCCATCTATGAAGCGCGGAAGGCGTGTCTGCTGTCTTTGAACTCGTCACAGAGATTCTGTCGTGCAATTTTCTGCGCACCATATTTGTTTATCAGCTTTTAGCCAAATTTTGTCCTCTTCCAGCCACCAGCGCGAAGCACCCGTTTGTCAAAACGCAGTCGCCAATAAGAAGATTATCATGATACTTTTGTGTTATTTGATTATATCTAATGTCTAGCCATTCGTCACCATTCTCGTTTTGTGACTTATTTTCATTGTTGGATTTGATTTCTGCACAGTTTCGTGCGTTTAATTTCAGTTCCAAGAATGTGTTGTTGGGGTTTATTCCCATGTTCGCCAGCTGGCTGGTTCTTGCATCACATTTTTTGCAAATGTTTTAGCTCGAATTTATGTGCGCGTCTTTTTACTTTGTGTCTATTGTCTTTTGGTGGTCAATGATGTTTGTTGTCATTTGGTGCAATCAACTTTATGTTACTGGAACTAACTGCCGTACCGTTTCTTCCTACATTTGAAATATGATACTGGTTGATTGATTTGATGTTGATGTGAAGGCTATATTTATATATCTCATTCTTTCTGGACCAGTTTATGACGTGCTGCCAAATTTGGTGTGTATCATCTCTTTTTGTTGTTGAATCACACATTCAACATTATAATCGCTGTTTTTCGTTTTTCTCCTTTTTGTCGAAAGCCGGCATAAAACTTCTCAAAGTTGGTGCATTATCTTTATGATTTTCGTCACTCCTTATTATACACCCTCTTTGTAATATAAACGATTGCTGTGAAATATTTCAACTATGCGCATGTATGTATAATACCCCGAATTTACTGGCGTACTGGTAACTGTTTTATGTGCCCACATCACGTCCATGTCTCTTATATCGTAATCTTATACCGTACGATGTCACCCTTTCTGATGCACATGAAATAAATTTGTTTCTATCTTTTTCGTCTGTATGGTTTTGGTGCGCGCGTGCTTTTTGGGAGGGAAAACGTACTGATAAGACTGAAACATGCATGGTATGCGCATACTGTTGGATTATGGCTTGACAAACACATGAACAAAGCACGCGCCCTTTTGTTTTAGCGACGATACAGTCTCAAGCTTTTCGCGTGTACTTTTTCGCTTTGGTGTCACTTCGGGACTTGACACAGGTTCCTGCCAGCTGTCGGATTCTCACGAAACGCGCGGCAGTCGTTTTTCAGAAATTTACCGAAACATGTAGCCGCAATTATTACCATGAAACCCAAGTTGAACCTGTGTGCCTTGTTGGCAGCACTTCTTACACTAACGCTCGTCCAAAGGGTGCACACCGCTTGTGATCGTGATAAATTGCTACAATGTCAAGTACGTCGTTGTGTATTTATACTTTTTTACGAAACAAACAGTTTTTTTGTTAATTTCGACTTGGATGCTTTTCAGCACACGTTCAACGGCCAGATCGGCGTTGAAGGTGACTGGACGAATCCCGACGTGCTCGTCACGGGATTGGACTCGGTGTTTTACGACGGAAAACAGGAGAACTTGCTGAAAGTCTGCAGGTATAATACTTGCCTCTCGCAATGAGGAGTTCGAATAAAATAGAATGAAATGAAGCTATGCACACAGCACTGTGTGTCTTGACAGCAAGGGTTCCCGTGGGCCCTGCATGCGACGATCCCGACACGTAGGCATACATACATACTGTACCATAGGTTCCGAGATGGACATGAGCTCATGGCAGCAGGTACATATGTGAACGTATGTATAAAACTGCTGCCACCGCGGGGGATCACCACGTAGTCAACTGGTGCTTTTCGCACAGGCGATGACGCGCCACACTCTCGTTAACGAACAAAACTCACAACGTTAACCTTGGGTAGCCTGGTGTTTGTGCCTAAGCCCAGACCTGAAGCACTGCACCACCTAACGAACGCTACGTTCAGGTACACGAACTGTACAGGCGAAAGCCGAAATCCGTGCCAGTGCCCATAGTCCCGTTTTCATTCCAGCGCCTACCCACTGTTCCACGAATGTATCGGCGACGCAAACTATGACTTGTGTTTCGATCCGTTCTTTCTTCTGCGACAAAATGTTGGCCTTGACAACACCTACAAGTACGTGGCTGCCATGAACAGGGTGCAACTCCGCTGCGCCGCTGGATTCATGGGTGAGGTTCAGGGAGCACCTGGGAACGGGGATTTTTTTGAAGAAGAATGAATTTGATTTGGAAACGAATTTAACTGCAACAAAATGTGTGACAGTTCGAAATTTCCTCTTTTCAGCACTCAACACCCATCACGCATGCGTCTCACAGACATTTCAAACTGCAAAGTCACAATTCGGTCATTGCGAGCCTGATTTCGTCAGCGCCCTGCAAGATCAGGCAAATTTCTGCCAGTGAGTGGTGGGTGACAAAGTATACAATCGTAGTTGGTGATCGGATCCAACTTTGGATCTGCCTGGCCAAACCAAGAGAAACAGTCACATGTGACATGTGTTTATGTGCATTGTTCGACACTTGGGCAGGACAGGTGTCCGAGCCTATCGATGCCACGTCCATCCATACCGATCGGAATGTAATAATGTTCGATCGAATCCAGTCTTGAAGCGAACTTTCATTTGGTTCCCCTTGTCATTTCAGGCACCTGTCCACGCTACAGTCCTGCTATCGCGCCCCGTTTCTGAACGCTTGTGGCTCGGAGGTCGGTTGGTTGATGTGCTCGATGCACAATTTTGCGTATGACAAAGTCAATCAATGTCACTCAATATGCGTCGTCTCACACCATGGCGGGGCGGAACGAAGTATGAATAATCAAACTGGCAATGATCGGCTGATGTTTCAAGTCGGCAAATCCATCAGGCTCGATAAACTTGGATTGCTTATCGGCAGAAAGACTTTGATGTTTAGTTGAGTGCCTCTCAATCCAGCAAAAATCTCAATTCTGTAGTTCTATATGTTTTATGTTTTCAACGGCAAAAAGCTTACATTCCGGCCTTTGGTGTATTTTTTATTCTTGATCATTACTGAATATCGTTTTCTCAATAAAACACTCATTCAGCATATCGTAATTGTAAAATCAAACACTCCACGTGAAACTACTTATACACTCTCGGACAGAGAAAGATATAGAGACAGGCGACACAAGTGGAATAAAACAAGCGTAAATTCGTCCCAATATCGGCCATTGTTTTCGTCTTTGCAACGATCATCATATTGTTTTTCCTCTTATTGAACGAGAAACGTTGAGAAAAAAACGGCGGCTGGTGTGTGCGGCAATTTATGGTATACCATAATATTTGTGAAACGATTTTTAAGCCGACCCGAATACGATTGGTACGGTTCGGCGTGTACCAAAATGTTTATGAGCGCCTTTTGCTCCATAAACGTCATCGCCTGATGACAGAGAACTTGCTTGCCAAGCACAAGCATGATGATGTATTATGTAATCCATTTGTGGACCAGGTGAGCCAACACTGTACCCATACGATAAATCAGACACCAAGCGGGTGGCGCGGCGGGTTCCCGTCTTGTTTTCGGAACGGTAACTTCATGGGCAGAATATTCAATTCAGTTCTGCCACAGGAAACCTCTACAGTGCCTTGGTGCACTGCCCCGATCCCCTGAAACAATATCTGGCGCATGCAGTGACAACAGAACTGGCAGATGTATGCGCTCGTCTGTTTTTTTTAAATCCGCCTGTGTGTGTTTTTGGTTTTCGTCTGCAGCTCAAAATCACACACGAAGAACCCAAGGGATTGCGTACCAGGAAGCGCGTGCACAACTCTAGCATCACCCACCCCGCATACGGTACACGGAAAGTTAATCTCCTTGAAATCTCAGGTTTGCATTCAGTCCAATATTTATGGGCGTTATATGCACATTGCATGCTGGTTATGATGTAAATATGATATTTTAGTAAGCAAAGCAAACATTTATGCAACGTGATACAGTTAGCGCGATTGGTGGGGTAGGACAGGAATGGGTATGTACGCGTTACTGCAAAATTGGTACACCATGTTTGATGCCAGTCCTTAGGTCAGCCGGACTATAATCCCAGCATTTGCATTTTTTTGAATCTATGATGTTCAGTTAACATCACAATGTTAGCCTTGTCGAATTTGACTGACGTTCGATTTCGGGGTCAATTTTAGTCATTTGACCCATTGTGTGATCAGAAACTGAGTGAAATAGTGCATCAAAGTCAAGGCATTTGTTTTGACCCATTATTATCATCAGAAACTGAGTGAAATGAAACCACCAGATGTGGTCATCACAAACATGGCTCCGTCCACCCTTTTTCCTGGTTCATGCATTCGCTTGTGGCGTAATTATGAGCCACGGCAAAGCTTTTCATTCACCGTTGGTCACACCAACCGATAATTAACCTAGCCTGTCAAACTATACAATCAACCCCCCATCGGGAGTTCGGCTACGCCCAACTCTTCCGCAAGTGTGAACCAGCAGCATGCTTTCCGATGCAATCAAGTTGCCTTGCTTCAGAATCTTCAGAGATTCACTGTGTTATGTTTGCATTGTGATTCTGCGTATAGTGGCTGGAGCATCCGTATTCTCTGTGGTAATGGCTTGCAATAAATTTCCAATTATGTAAACAGGATGCTAATAAAAACTGCCGCAGAACCAGCATATGCGAAGTTAAAAGACTCATCACACAGCTGTGTGTCAGCAGCAGATGCTGGGCCACCTACGTACATAGCATCACTTCGTGGACTTATTAACCGCATATTTGCACCATATTTTCAATCAGCGCCTGTCTGGGGCTGAAGGATGACGTCCCGACTGAATTGCAAATGTGTTAATTTGAGTTTGTCTTGCGCCGTTCTAAAAGAATAGTCATTTTTGTGCAATGTTTCCAGTTCAATGCGCACAAAAACTGTCTTGTTCTAGCGTTCCACAGCCATATGATTGAACTTCCTGTGCATTCCTTGTTTCCGATAGCGATCAGATCTGCTTCCAATTACTAGTTTGATGTCATGTGGCCATCCTGTTCATTCCCACTGACGATGACCTGGTGACCGGTCCGCCTGTGGAAACGGGCGGTTCAATACGGCTGTAACAGAAACACACTGCAGAATTCATATATATAGGTATGGCGCCCATTCAGGTTTTCATTTAGGCGTACCAAATACGCTCCAATGCGGTGTTGTCAGATAAAATTAGAAAAAAAACAACAACGTCAGTTTAATTATGAAACGGTGCTGTTGAGCGAAGCGTGACCGGGCTCACATGTACATATGTAGGTACAGTATGTATGCGTCTTCGTACTCTCCGGGAAATTTTGGCCGAATTTTGCCTATTCGATATATTCTCCTCGATATAATTATCACCCAAAAAAATCTAAAATTACAACTTTAATATTTTGCTTTTTTACGTTCGTTCATTTTATAATATAGTTAAACAACAGACATTTATAACTATTTTACCACTTATCGGATTTATTTCCCCTGCAACACTTTTTTCTAATAATTACACAACACCACTAACCAACCAAAACCACCCACACACGCTATTAAAATAAAAGAAAATACACAAGGTATACGAACCCGACAAAAACATCACCAACAAACAACAATTATACAGACTTTGATTACTAACAGATGAATAAACATACTAGTAGAGTAAAAACGAGTCTTTAGAGACACACACACCAAGAAAGCTAATATAGATAGTACCACTTTTAGTAGAAATTACCCCTCCATTAAGTTACATATTATTACTTAATTTTGTAGTTTTTTTATTATATCACCGTCATGATTTCTGTTGATGATCTCCCCTTCTAAATACCGATCCTGTTGACTACCAAACAAACAATTTTCAAGTTAAATCGATTATTACTCCGTCCTTATCATTGATACTTACGATTATTCTCCACGTTAAATAGTAATAATATATTTTTAACTATCATTTTATTTCCTTCCCCCACCCTCCTCCCAACTTCGCCCTCCTTTTTTCGCCACCCGTCTATCCTTTTTTCTCAGTTTAGCCTTTTTTACTTCTTATTCAATGGGAACTTCTACAATTTTCCCACATATACCCCCAAGTAAACGATTAAAAACACTTCCCAAACCCCACAAACACACCCATCCTCTCCTCCTTTTCCCATTCTATTTCTTTTAGTTTTTTCCTTACTCTACCAATTTTTTCGTTACATCCCCACATTATACATTCACCATTTCACAATACTACGTTTTTTCACACTACGCATTTTATTTACACCCATACATTTTTTATAACAAACAGCCTATTTACAACACACATTTCTACACATACATCTATTATTCTTCCCTTTCCTTTTCCCGCTTTTCCCCTTTTACACTTTTACTCCTTACTTTATACCCCCCTACACAATCCCCCTCAAACAATCTACACCCCGAAACCCTACCTCTCATACATATTTATAATTTCAATATTTAACTACACAAAACAAAATCTTTAACATATTTTTTACATACACTTAACACTATAATAATAACAACCCTTTTATTTTTTTTCTCCCACCCCCAACGTAGCAGTAATACCGATTGATTTAGGATATCACCCAAGCTCGCAATCGACAAAATGAGACCACAGACAAGAGTCGGTGCAAGCAGCCCTGGAGATTTAGAAAATTGCATGTCTTGGAAGTTGAGCTGTGTACAAAATTAGTTTTTTGGTCTGTGTTTAGCCATTCAATTGCCACTGTGTTCGGTATATACACGTCGATCGATGAGTTCCACCGAAAGGATACCAGGTATGTTGCATTCGACTTATCCAGCTTAGGCATGCGGGCTGAGGGCGGACCTAAGTTGAGCACGGAAACCGAAATACGAAATACATATTTGCACGTGCTAAACTATTTTTGAGAATCACGGAACCCGGGTAATGTTTCCCAGGTCGGGTCGCGGAACAAGAAAATATAATTCAAACATATACCGTAAAAAACACTGCTTTTCGACTGAGAGCAGATGCCGGAAATACCTCTAATTGCGTGACACTGAAATGAATAAAATTATTTTTCATGGATATATATTTCCGTGTTCCGCCAATTTTTTTCAGAATTACGAGGAACTCAGCTATAAATATGTAATTTCTGTGACACTGAAATGTATGAAATATTTTTTGCATGGTGTTTCAGTATTCAGTGCTATCGTTGTCTCCGTGTTTAACCTCCGTGTCCACCCTTAGGTCACTGTGGTTTGGCCCGTGGTTGGGTTGCTGTTGTGCTGACTTTTCGCTTTTCGCGTTTGTCTGGTGCGCCTACCTAAGACTTGGCGAATCTGAGGTAAGCTTGGTCGCTGCAAGAGGATACTGAAGGCGGACTCCTTGATTAGGCTCAGGCGTAGTATGAAAAAACAAGGATATTGTATAATTTTAAAAACTAAAAGTTCCAAAACATGATGGTTAGTAAAGATGGAAAAGTGTGTGACGCGAAACAGATCGGATGATTAGACGCATGGTTGGTTAGGGTTATATTATGTTGTCTGATACTAATTTGCCCAGCACACCGCGCATGAAAAACAATTGCAATTCATAATCGCTAACTTCTCGATCAACTTGGTACGCTTCAGTAGCGCTACGGTTTCCTCAAACACGTCGTCATTAGCTGCCAAATTATTTTAAAGGGATAGTTCCGCTGTTCCACTCGGGTTGGTCTGGTCTCAAAAAGGATCTCGGAATGATCCCTTATTCCTGAAAATCCGACTCTTCATGAACGCTATGCGGAACGGAGCCACACTACCAAGATTGCGTTCAACGGCTTGACCGCACGAAAATGTCGGGTGGAATTTTCGAAGCGATAAAACAAGAGTTCGGTGTAAAGATCGGTCGGTTGGTGACGGTTGGTGTTGGCTCGCTGTAAACATGAAATTTTACCTGCTGTTAACGTGGCACGTTTCAAATTTAGACAGAACTTTTATCACACCGAGCTTTCGACCAAGCTTTCAAAGAGCTACCTGTAACGGAACAACCACTCCTTTAATCTGGTTTCATGTCACTGCTTCAGAATCACGATCCGTGCCTTCTATAGCATGGTTTCGGGCCGCAATCAAACTCAATTACATACTAACGAGCCTTGGCCCGTTGGTATGTAATGTATACTTCAGATTTATCGATGCACGCCAGGGCCATGACAATTTCGACCACCTTAAAGTTCTTCCCACAAAGCGGGCGGGAAGAACAACCGGGACTGAGCCGATCACCAAGTTTGATATGTATATGTCATGGGTCTCCGTGCTAGAAACGTGTGACTATCAATTATCCTGTTCCATGCATTATCTCACAGCTTATGATTCTGAATCGAAGAGCACGGGCGTGTTTTCACCTCTCAGAAGTATAGGACATGAGTCAGAGCCGTCTTCCTCACACATGAATACCAACAGTGCTTATTCCAACAAGAACCCCCCTGTTTTTACGTGAAGTAAAATCATCGTGAGAGAGCCCTATCATTTCATAAGATTAGCGACCAAACAGCATTGTACTTCTTAGAGTTACATACATAGCTAAGTGTATACATGTGATATTAAATTATTTGATTTTAACATTTCATTTCACTTTCGTGAATTGCGCGACCATCCTTTATGACTTGCTTGCTGCACTGCAGTCTCAGTATGCTCATGAAGCATAATAAATTCGGCAAGCGTTGTTCAACAGGCACGTTTTTCTTCAGAACTCCGCAGCGTCTTGCATGTTGCTGGAGACAAAAAAGTCACCCATTACACGCAGATGTAACTATATTTGAAATTATAAAAAGAAAAAGAACATCATTGCCAATCAACGCTATAAAGAACAGCAAAAACATGACCGAGCCATGCGACAGTGCGATCAAACTCGAGCGGCACATCAGTTTCGAAGCGGCCAACACGCAAACGAGGCAGATCATCAAGCAGAAACGTCAAACCAAAAGAGGCCGAATGCGCGCGGGTCGCACCAAACTTTATGTGATGGACCCGAAAGTCATCGAGGTGTACATGGGCACGGAGAACTACACGCTGTCCACTAGCGAACCGTCCGACCTCATTGGTTGGTCACCTTACATATACTGCAATCGTTTTTTTCTGCTTTAGGTAAATCAACTGGCTCATTGCATGACAGTGTGGAAGATGTCACATACATGTAGATAGAGAAAAGCACTGTTTTTTTTGTGCAACTGAGAATTAAAAGGGGGGCAAAACGAGACTCCACACTTCATATTCATTGCGGACGTTGCGCCCAAAATTGTTTCGATCCATACACGAAAAACTCGTGCCATTTCAAAAACACACCCCGAAATTTGCCCCATGTTATGTGACCAAACTGATGAGAAGAAAAGCCCGTGATAAGTCCGCATTATCACTTTGTTACATGGGTGTGCTTCTCTTGACGTTCCCCGTCGATAAAAGCAAACAAAGAACAGTCATCGTCCCAATAAGTTTCGTCATTGTCCAGTGTTGCGTCGGTGGAGAGTCGTGGATTTCGAACATGTCTTCCATCATAATTTCATTCCTGCGGGATACCGTATTTTCTTTTCCCTGAAAATCCGATGTGCT
>JASAMV010002091.1:0-16584 GCA_030248065.1 Rhynchonema sp. JSB1_4
TTTTGATACGAGGTCGACCTTCACCAACTGTGATACAGGCCACCGACGTCTGTGAGTTGGCACTATCGATTTGAGACGTCATTTGTGATGTGGCAAAATCATCCTCACTTGGTACCACCTCAGCCATTTTTGGGCTACGGTAGGCCTGCTGTTCGTCTTCATCCACGTTGTCGCATTTTTTATTCTGATCGTTTTGGGGCATCGGCATCTTTGAGGCGGGCAGATCGAGCAGAACGGGACGGAATCGACCGAGTTCGATTTGAATGGCCTGGTTGGATGAATATTTGAATTGGATTTTGCGATAGTATTTGAAAATTTCATTGACGATCACACTGAATCCGCCCATGACGATGCACCATTCTGCATTAATGTCCGGCAGATCGACCGACAGGTAGTCGAGATCTGGGTCCGAATTGATCAGAGCCTGGAAATTGGCATACAGTTCAAGAGCAGCGCTACGGCTTGGCTTATCTGATAGATCGTTGATCATGCTGGCCATATCGCCAAGTTCGTGCAGCACATTGCCGTGCGGATCGTCTTCTTCCTCATCCCCATAGCACGCGACGTTGCGACGCAGAACAGCAGATCGCATTTTGGTCGATGTCGTCATGCTGACAGGTCACACCAGTAGCGAATCGAGGTACTTTTCGGGATCTTTATTCTTCCACTCGATATAAATAGAATAATCACAAATACAATCCGACCACTTCATAAATCATACAGAATACAAGATACGGAATCTACGATTCCCACGATCCTTGCTTTCTTATAGTAGTGATATGGGCCGATTGTATTTGTCAACCCATAACAGTGTTATTATTGATAAAAGCTAGAGAAAAAGGCTTGCTTTCTTATTAGTGGATTTCTGCGGTTTAGCGAGTCCTCGGGACTTCCCGGTGCCAGGGCGCGGCCCGTTGCTGTTGGTGGCACAAGAAGAAGCAAGAAATCGTGACAAAACGAGAAAGGAGAAGAAGGCAAAGAGAAAGGAAAAGAAGGCTAAGCGAAAGAAAGAAGAAAAGAATTTGAAGAGAAAGAAGAGGATAAAGAAGAGAGAAGAGTCGATTTGTGGAGCGCACAGGACGCAATGAAGATTGGAAATAGGATGAAGTGAAGCTTGGGAGAAAATTGGGGGAGCCCCGAATTGAGAAAGGTGTTGTGCGCTGAGAAGACATAAAATACAAAAAATATAAAAAAATGAAAAATCAAAAAAATTATTTGGCGGTGAGATGATTTATTTGTATGTTGAAATGTGATATTTTGTCTGAGCGGTATGATTGTTGCTGAATTTGAATCGTGTGATTTGTGCATTAGTGTGAATGTGATGGCCTGTAAATATTGTGTGAAGTGTTGATCGTATTATTGAGATTTGTATGTGCCGTGTGATATTTGAGTGATAGTGTGAAGTGTGATATTGTGATCTTCTAATTGTACTGTTGAGATTATCTTCCGTTTGGTGCCCCTCCCCTGGCGGAAGGAGTAGTGATATGGGCCGATATTGTATTGCCAACTCATATCAGTATTATTATTGATAAAAGCTAGAGAGAAAGCCTTGCTTTCTTATAGTAGTGATATGGGCCGATTGTATTTGTCAACCCATATCAGTGTTATTATTGATAAAAGCTAGAGAGAAAGGCTTGCTTTCTTATTGGTGGATTTCTGCGGTTTAGCGAGTCCTCGGGACTTCCCGGTGCCAGGGCGCGGCCCGTTGCTGTTGGTGGCACAAGAAGAAGCAAGAAATCGTGACAAAACGAGAAAGGAGAAGAAGGCAAAGAGAAAGGAAAAGAAGGCTAAGCGAAAGAAAGAAGAAAAGAATTTGAAGAGAAAGAAGAGGATAAAGAAGAGAGAAGAGTCGATTTGTGGAGCGCACAGGACGCAATGAAGATTGGAAATAGGATGAAGTGAAGCTTGGGAGAAAATTGGGGGAGCCCCGAATTGAGAAAGGTGTTGTGCGCTGAGAAGACATAAAAAACTAAAAAATATAAAAACAAAAAAAATTTTTTGGCGGTGAGATGATTTATATGTTGAAATGTGTTATTTTGTGTGAACGGTATGATTGTTGCTGAATTTGAATCGTGTGACTTGTGCATTAGCGTGAATGTGTTGCCCTGTAAATGTGTTGCGAATTGTGATTTTATTATTGATGTGTGTATTGTGTGTGCCACGTGATATTTGAGTGATAGTGTGATACTGTGATCGTATTTGAGATTATCTTCATTTGGTACACCTCCCCTGGCGGAAGGAGGAGTAGTGATATGGGCCGATTGTATTTGTCAACCCATAACAGTGTTATTATTGATAAAAGCTAGAGAGAAAGCCTTGCTTTCTTATAGTAGTAATATGGGCCGATTGTATTTGTCAACCCATATCAGTGTTATTATTGATAAAAGCTAGAGAGAAAGCCTTGCTTTCTTATTGGTGGATTTCTGCGAGGTAGCGAGTCCTCGGGACTTCCCGGTGCCAGGGCGCGGCCCGTTGCTGTTGGTGGCACAAGAAGAAAGAAGAATTTGTGGCACGAGCGAGAAAGGAAAAGGAGACGAAGAAAAAGAGAAAGGAAGACGAGAAAGAAGAGAGAAACGAAGAATAAAGAGTGAATGAAATGGAGATTTGAGAAAGTTGGGGGAGCCCCGAATTGAGAAAGGTGTTGTGCACTGAGAAAACATAAAAAACAAAAAAAATTTAAAAAATATAAAAACAAAAAAAAATTATTTGGCGGTGAGATGATTTATATGTTGAAATGTGTTATTTTGTGTGAACGGTATGATTGTTGCTGAATTTGAATCGTGTGATTTGTGCATTAGCGTGAATGTGTTGCCCTGTAAATGTGTTGCGAATTGTGATTTTATTATTGATGTGTGTATTGTGTGTGCCACGTGATATTTGAGTGATAGTGTGATACTGTGATCGTATTTGAGATTATCTTCATTTGGTACACCTCCCCTGGCGGAAGGAGGAGTAGTAATATGGGCCGATTGTATTTGTCAACCCATATCAGTGTTATTATTGATAAAAGCTAGAGAGAAAGCCTTGCTTTCTTATTTTATGTAACAGAATGCCGCAGTTTTCAGCACTTTTATCCTGAGGAAACGCCATTTTATACCTCATTTTTGCATTTTTCGACACTACCGTAAAAACCTTAATAGAGCTCTCCCCGGAATAGAGCTCCCGGAAGGTATTAAGGCAGGGCTTCACAGTTGTACTTGTGCACAAGTACATGTATGCATGCACGTTTGTTGTTCGCTCAGACAGAGCACCTAATACGCCTCTTGTTGACGAATAGACACAAACAAATGCGATTATAAGCGAAATCACACCCTTTGAAACCCCTTTTTGGGGTTTTCACACCCTTTGAAACCCCTTTTTGGGGTTTAGTTTGTATCAATTTTTCAGATTCGGGTCATTCAATTAATGGAGCCCCCATGGGGTCAGTGATTTAATAGAGCCCTTCCCCTTTGTATTTGGGTTCAAAATAGTAATTTTTTACAGATACCCCTCGAGGGTTGACTCGATATCAGTGTAGTTCCTGGGGGGGGGGGAGGGGGGGGGGGGGCCCCCCCCCCTCGGGTACGTCTGTTCCCCCTCCGAGGTACGCCTGCCCCACTGTTCCCCCTCCGGGTACGTCTGCTCCCCCAATTTTTGCCTAAAATTGGCAAATTTAGGCCTAAAATATGCATTTTTAGGCCAAAAATAGGTAAACTTTAAGTGAAACCTCCAAAAAAACGCCAAAATACCCTTTTTATAGGGGATTTTTCGCAAAAGAAGGCAAAAATAGTCCAATTTTTCGACCTCAAAAAATGACTTTTTTCCGTCCCCCCCCCCCCAAATTGGGACTTCCCCCCCCCCCTTCCCCCCCCCCAGGTAGGTACGTCTGTTCCCCCTCCGAAAATAGTGGAGGGTACGTCTGTTCCCCCTCCGGACCAGGAACTACACTGCTCGATATCGATCAGTGTTTGAGGTACTCTGGAGGGGGGATACCTATTGTACCGGGCTCGGAGAGGGGGAATACCTACTGTACAAGAGCCGATGGCCTGGGGGCAGTGCTGTGGCTACTTTTGCGGGGCGGGTAGGGTACATACTGTAGGTGGAAAAAATCGGGGCGGGTAGGGGGTAGTGTACCTGGGATTTTGGGGGGGGGGGGAAATCCGGTTTGGGGGGGGGGAAGATTTTTCGGGGCGGGTAGGGTACAATACCAGTTTTTTCGGGTGCCTGTTTTTATGTACTAAAAAGTGCATATATCGCGCGTAGCGCGAGATTTTTTGCACTTTTTAGGGTTTTCGGTCGAAATTTGGGCATTTTTGACCGAAAAATGGGCATTTTGGGGGCAAAAATCGGGGCGGGTAGGGTACCAGGGCGGGGCGGGTAGGGGGGTAGGGTACAAGAGCGGGGCGGGTAGGGGGGTAGCGTACCAGGCCGGGGCGGGTAGGGTACCATTCAGTGTAGTTCCTGGGGGGGGAGGGGGGGACCCCCCTCGGGTACGTCTGTTCCCCCTCCGAGGTACGCCTGCCCCACTGTTCCCCCTCCGCTCCGGGTACGTCTGCTCCCCGACTTTTTTCCTAAAATGGGCAAATTTAGGCCTAAAATAGGCATTTTTAGGCATAAAATGAGTGATTTTTAGGTCAATGTCGTCAAAAATCGCCAAAATACCCTTTTTATAGGGGATTTTTCGTAAAAGAAGGCAAAAATAGTCCAATTTTTCGACCTCAAAAAATGACTTTTTTCCGTCCCCCCCCCAAATTGGGACTTCCCCCCCCTTCCCCCCAGGTAGGTACGTCTGTTCCCCCTCCGAAAATAGTGGAGGGTACGTCTGTTCCCCCTCCGGACCAGGAACTACACTGGTACCATTGGGTGGGGGGACCTCTACCCCCACCCCCCCCCCCCAGCCACAGCACTGCTGGGGGGTTTATGTACCTTGGGGGGGTGGGAGGGGGGTTACCGTATTGTCGGAAATAGAACCCGGGGGGTCTATTTTTTCACTGGGGTCATTTTGGGGGGGTTCAATTCAGTGCAGTGTAGTTCCTGGGGGGGAGGGGGGGTCCCCCCTAGGGTACACTAACCGCCGCGACCAAGGTACACTAGTACACTAACCGCCGCGCCAGGTACACTAACCGCCTCAATTTTTGCCTAAAATCGGCATTTTTAGGTCTAAAATGGGCATTTTTAGGCCTAAAATGGGTGATTTTTAGGTCAATGATGTCAAAAGTCGCCAAAATACCCTTTTTATAGAGAATTTTTTCTAAAAAGGGGCAAAAATCGGTCAAATTTTCAACCTCAAAAAGTGACTTTTTCGTGAATTTGGGTCTTCCCCCCCCCCTTCCCCCCCAGGGAGGTACACTAACCGCCGCACGGAAAAAAGGGGTAGGTACACTAACCGCCGCGCCGGACCAGGAACTACACTGATTCAGTGTTGGAGGTACTCTGGACTCTGGAGGGGGATACCTACTGAACCGCGCTCGGTGAGGGGGATACCTACTGTACCAGAGCCGATGGCCTGGGGGGTTATGTACCTAGGGGGGTTTGGGGGGGTTGGCGGGGGGTTAGGTTTTGGGGTAAACTTTTTTCATGTGTTTATGTGTGGAATCGTGTGAAAACGTAGTATTTGCGCGCGTAGCGCGCGAATTTGGGGGTAATTTGAGGTAAAAACCACTGATTTAACACTAATTTTGGTCAAAGATGGCACTTTTGGGGCAAAATCGGGGGGGATACCTACTGTACCGGTTGGAGGTGGGGGGGGGGGGGTAACGTGACAAGCATAAGTTTCGTTAGATTGAAATGTTGAACTTTCGGAACATGTTAGCGAAGCGCCGCTGAGCTTCGTCATCAATGTTCTCTTCTGCATAATGTTCAAGTTCGCCCTTTCCATAGAACAATTCAAATGCATCGTGATCCACCAAGCGCTCGAATTCCATCATTTACGTGCATCATTCAAGCCCACTTTAGGGCATAGTATAACTGGTGCCACCCAACCCATCAACAAGCCTCGCAGTCATTAATCAACAACAAAGATACAATACCTATGCATATACATGATACCTACCACTGTATGCCAGCCAACATATGTATACTTTGCATATTATACAACATGGCACTTCAACATTAGAAAAGGCATAACAAGTCATGAGTGACAGAAAATGCGCGCCAAGCGCGCCGACCTGAAGTATAAAAAGGCGAAAATACACGTTTAAAATGCTTTTTGGAAGAGGTACTGGTTTGGATTTTGAGGGGGGTCTGGTAATTTTTGCCGAGGGTGCCGGAATTTACCCTCGGCAAATCCAAAATGACCCTCGGCCGGGCCGAGGGTGCCGAGGGCGGTTATACAGGTCTATGGCAGTATAGTTCCTGGTCCCGGAGGGGGAACAGGCGGTCAGGCGGTACCCCTTTTTTCGGAGGGGGAACAGACGTACCCACCTGCAGTGCTGTGGCTGGAGGGTCGGAAAGTCGGCCCGGCCCGGCCCGGACCGACCGTTCCGGCCCGATTTCTAACTCTGCTGTCTGCTCCCGTCGTGTGAAAAAAAGAAAGAAAAAGAAAGAAAAGCTGACTGCACGTCTGCAACCGAATTCCGTGTCATAAAATTCGTGCGTGTCACTATGTTACCGGTTGGACTTCCTTCCGCTTGTGGCAGGGCAGGGCAGCAGAGGGCAGCACAGGCCAAGCTGAAGGGTGCCAGTGTGCAAAATCGAATGTGATTTACAATGAATGCATACTGAGAATACATACTCCCAGTTAATGGAGCAAAATTGGTCATTAAGTCTGATGCGGACCCTCTTGCTGAGTGGTGGAATACCATTCAAGTTTCAGATAGATCATTATTTTACTGCTTTCGATATTTCAGTGTGCTGACTGATGAGACATTTTCATATTCGAAGTAGCTCTTCACCAACTTGGGCACGTTTATATCCAGATCAGTGTTGCATGCGTTAAAGTTTATGTTGTTGAACCGGATGAAACAATAACAAGTTCATCAAAAGCATTTCAACAGTCTTTACTTTCAACAAGCTCAATCAATAATACGATCAGTTGCAATGAAGCATAGAACCAATGTAAAACTAAACGTCAACAGTTTATCAAAAGCGATCTGAAACCACCAATCCTGTTGTGGGTTTGGAACACCCAGGTACCAACAGTCGGATTGTGAGAGCCAAATGGGCTGACGGATCCAGTCGTTCGTTCGGGACAAGCGCCGTTGTGGCACCTGAGCTGGTGCTTTTACAAGCGTCACAGACCAATTCTGACTTCGTCTTTCTGCATTTGCATAGCCGACTCAGTCTGACTTTCAACCGGTGTTTGCTGTCGATATTCGACGATCGTCCATTGTGCTCGCAAGCGCACGTTTTCCGTGTCCGCTTGGTTGATGTTTCAATAAAGCTCCAGCCTTCGAGTGCAAACGTCTGAATGAAACATCGCCTCAGATGTTTGTTGAATGTGAGATAAATCGGTAGACGAGAAATAGCGGAGACGATCGTCAATAAACTGGCGATATCGGATGAATAAAAATAGAAGTAGACGAATCGCCGTGATAAGAGTGAATCGTAGGCGACGAACTCCCAGATGGTTATGGTCACGTTGAGTACATTGGCCAGAATGTACATGCACACCATCACGAAGAACATGCGGGATGCTGAACGCATGCGACGCTGCAAACGTGGGTGATGTTTCACTGTGTGTGCGTAAGCAGACGTTTAATGCGATCTCGAAACCAGCTCTCGGGTGTTTTTTCGTCACGCCACTATCTGACGATGACTTGGCACACCGCCCGCTGGGAAAACAGGTCGAAACCCCGGCACTTGGGCAGATAAAACGTGCTGCACAACTCAAGCCGCGGAATGGAATACGTTTGAAACATCACAACTCGCACGCTTCGCACCCACCTTGTACAGATTCATGTCAACAAACAGTGTCGACTTCTGGTGTCTGAGTGCAATGACAATGGCCCAATTGAGAATGACCAGTGTCACAAATGGTACCAGTACCGATATAATGTTTCGAATGTAGAATCGCCAGACAGTGATGTACAACCAATTACGTTTGAGCGTCTCGCTAAAGACCATCTCGTACGCGGCTATACCGCTGCAGTTTCGCGGGCGCAGCTGAAACGCATTTGGGATGGTCTGATAGGTATCTTGATTCCTTGAGCAGATGCGCAGGACCCCGCTGGCCCCTCGGTTTTCGCGGGCCCCTACCCCCAAACTTACTTGGAGATCTGCATACGTCGGTTCACACGAGCACGCAACTGTTCGGGGATGGCTTGGGCTTATTGCAATGTCGTCGACCCAATCGCAGAATATCGTAGTGCAAACGCAGGCGTAAGTCAATTACTGTGCTCACCACACGATACATAACTCAAACTATGTACACAACGTTGCTATGGCAATGACACTGACGACGACCCTGTGCACCGCGCGGGTCGCACTCACCTCAAACTCAAAATAGCAGCTGAACTTGATGGCCGCCCCGAGCGCGAACGCCATCAGGCACATGACCAGTCGATGTCGCTGCTGCCAATTGCATTTGGTGGACATTGTGCTCAACAGACGTTCCATCGTGGCGAAACACATCAGGTACGCACCCGAAGTGATGCAGATGTGCGACACTGCGTACAGCCACGGGAAGTACGACCACCAGAAGCTGCAATCGGGACGTGAAATGAGAATGTTTCAACGTGACATAAACACATGCCGACATACACAGATGTACATGTTTTGAAGCAAAATGAAAACGTTACTCCCGAAGTATGCTCTCTCAAAGAAAGATTTCAGTTGCGGGCTGCGTTTTCCGAATTCCCCACCGCGACTTGCGAGCTTGATTTGCGAAGTTTTTGTAAGTAGGTTGAACCAGCCCAAAAGCTCGAACACGCCTCCGTGGTGGGCATTATCGTAATTCTTATGCAAAGGTGTTGGTAATGAAGCACTCAACTAACCCAATAAGGACCAGCGCCAGGTTCGGATATCGCGCTTCAATAGTCTCAACAAGCACGTGCGTGCACAGCACCAAGATGTAACAGACGCAAATGCCGATGTCAAATGTGGCCAACACGGCCAACTCCAGAAAGTATCCATTATGTTGTCGTCCCCGGCATCGTCGCGCTTTGTGCAAAGTGACCAGCGCAACAACGTTGATAAACACGCCAAGTATGGCCGCTGATGTTCCACACACCGCCACGGACCAATAGCGAACGGGTAGGAAACGGGCCAGAAACGCCGTGTGAGCACACGCAGAGGCGGGGAGTGGGGAAGTCACATTTCGGTCACTTTGAGCCTCTTCCATAACTGTTTGACAATCTGAAGCCTCAAAAAACATTTTTGATGCAAATGTTTACAAGAAATAGAAACAAAGTGAAGTCTGTATTGTACTGAAGCAGCGAGCTAAGGCGAGCACAAGCCACTGTAAACGCCTAGTATACGTACATACCAGTGAAAAACTCCCAATAGTAAAAACAAGTAAGCGGCGGTGCACACTAAAAACCAGGGCAGAAAACCGCTGAGCACATGAGCCCCCCAAATCTTGAGACCCCAAATGTAGCAGCCGCTCCCAGAGCTCCCTGCACTTTGTTATGTATACCTCGGAAATTCAATCACAATGTTCATACCAGTAAACGGTCTGCTGCTCATTGCGACATGATTTCCAAAATATTAGTTTTACGGAAGGCTTTTGGCAGATGACCTATACATACTAGACTCAACGGAATGAAAAAACTTCATCACATCAGCTGCGACGTATGAAAACCTCTCGGCTCGCTATTGAAGAGTCTAAAATCCAAAACCAAAACCACCTGCAACTGCAAGCCCCAGACATTTGGGGACGCATGAGTTGTTCCCAGAAACGAACTTGTCCAGGCAATTTGTTTATCACGTCGCGCGGGCAAGTTTATGAGTTTGCTGCTCGCGCCTGTTTCACACGATTAAAGTTTGTTTTTATGGTTTTTATTTGCAGACGGACATTCAGCACATACGAGAATCAGGGTTGGGTTTTGATCGCAGCTCCAGCTGAAGTAACTTTTAAAGTGACCAACTTCTGTTTGTTTCGAGAATGTGGCAAATTCGAGCAAGACTTGACAGTTGTTACCGTGATACATATATGTATCTGCATACGGGCGTGGTGCAGATTGTTCTCAGTTGTCCGCTGTGACTTTTTCACAGACATGCGGTGCACCAGGTCATCGTCAGTGTAAATGCACCAGACATGTAGCTGCGGGACCCAAAAAACTACTGCGTGCTGGTTTCGTATCTGTTGTGAGTAAAACAACTGCTTGCGTGCATTTCGTGGGTGAAAGTTCGTCAACGGTAGTGCAAAGCGCTAGGTCCCACACAGCCAGTCACCGTATGTACATGTATATGTAATTCGCTTCCTGGTTTGTAATGGCGCACTAGACACTGTTTTTCCTCGCGCTGCTCTGGGTACTGTAGGTACTTTAATCCCGTTGTGTTTGCAGTCTCAGTAATGTCATTAGACCAATTAACATGACCCCACCCACAGCATTTCAACTGAAAATGGAACTTGCAGTACCAAAAACTTGCATTCTACAAGTGAGGGAGTGGCGCACTCAGGACTGCGTGCCAGACATGTCTTGAAATTCAAATGTACATGGTCACGTGGGAGGTCCTTGCCTCTTCAGACATATGTATGTGGTCTATCTCCGCCATGATGACAAGTAAAAACATGTTCAAGAAAGTGGTGTCGCGTCGCGGGACGTATAAGTGAATTATCGCTTACACACCCTTCATTTTATTGCAGGTTCTGGTTGGGGCCGCATACAAACATCCGCCAAGTGAATTAGTGAGAAAACCTTGACCACGAACCGGTCCAGAAGAGTATTCCGCAATGAATAACCACAAACTGCACGCAGCACCAACAAAAATGATTGGCCAAAAGTTTAATTAGAAAATGCATGTTTGAAATGAAGGACCTCAACCACAGCAGAAGAGCTCCAACCGTTATGGTGGATAACCGCATGGAATGTCGGACCGTATGTGCAAAAGTTTGATTGTTTTTTCAAAACTGCCATTTTTGGTGTGGTTAGAAAACTTATTTCTTTGAATGATGACTTTCGTTGGAATTGTCCATAAATGCTAAGAGAAACGTCACCCTGTAATCAGACAAGGCGATGGACCTGTGACAAGAATGAGAACCCACATTCATTTAAAATCGTTTTATACATAAGTGATACAATATTTGCACTGCAGTACGCCCGAACAGACCAGAACGACACATGGAATTCATACAGTATTAGGTACAGTGCATGGTTGCGTTGATTTCACCAGATTAAACTCGAGGGTAATGTCAGGTATAGCACAATTAAGAATAACCTTCAGTCAATACGCGGATCACAGGTTGTTTAATATTTTATGATTTTGCGGCAGATTTTGGATTTTGGAAACTGAGATCAACCATTTGAAACCCAGGCCTGAGCCAAAAAAAACTTGAGTTACATATGCATACTCAACAACAACATTCCAAAATTTAGTTCCGCCGTAGTAACAGATCCGTCGTTACCTTTCGTAAAACTTGACTCTGTTGTTTGCTTTGGCTTTCTTCTGTTTGGCGATAAGCTTCCTCAACTCCTTGTGATCGGACACTGCCGACCCGTTACGCGTAGACGAACGAAAATGTTTGGTGGATTCGGGTTCGGTGACCTGCATAAGGGAACAGAAGCGTTGGGAAAATATACTCAACGTTGTGCTACGGAATTACGTACAGTTACTTGAAACATCAACATCACACCACAGAAGTTCCCTGGATAAAAAAAAACAAACAATATCAGATAAACAGGGCAATGAAGGCCTGGGGGGCTAATAGTTTTGTCGTCAAATCATCGCGTCAAAAAAAAAGTCGTCGAACACATGAGCCCCAAATGAGCGCGAAAACTAATATATGTGTTCGACGACTTTGTTTGACGACTTGATTTGACCACATCACTGTAAGCCTCGGTAGGGCACGCACCTCCGGAGCACTGACGATTATTGTCGGGCCCGCTGTCTGCTGTAGCGCTTCGTCTTCTTCTTGCGCCGCCTTTTCCAATTTCTCTTCGCGTTCGCGTTTCGATTTGAGCACAGCTTCGCGCACCTCTTCGGGCACATCAGGCAGCCGAATGTCGTCCAGGATTTGTGATGTTTCACGACAAGTATGTATAGCGTTGATGAGTTGATTGCAGTAGTCGACTTGTGATTTGTTCTCCTGCATCAGCGTGTCGATCGTTTCGGTGTCGAGCCGGCACAGTTCGGCCACAAACGTTTGCCGCATGTGACGACAGGTTTCTGAAACAACAGTTTGTTGTGTGCATGGCAGGTTTGTTTTTGGGGTCACGCGGCCATCTGGTGCATTCGCACCGACGATGACCTGGTACATCGCTCGTCTGCGAGCGCCGGTCGAAACGAAGCAATCAAAAACATGCTGCACACAGCGCATTCATATTGTGGACTGTTCAAGGCGCGACCCACCTTTGATCAACTGTCTGACCACGCATTTCGGCACGAGGTCACACAACGTTCGGCACACAATGCGCATGTACGATCCGACAAGTATCCAGATGGACTCGATCTGTTGCTCCAATTGAGGATCCCCCTCCTCATTCCCGAGCACGTGCGCTGACGTAGAGGACATGCCGGCCGATTCGTAGATTTCAACGATGCTCTTTGATCGAGAATCGCTGTACACGCCCACCTGCGATGTGATTCGATGAAATTTATTCTGAGCGCTTTTTTCTGGTTTGACTTCAGACATCGCAGCTGCCCAAACCAACTTGAATGAAATGTCTGACCCATTCCTTGTAGGCGTTCTCGTCGCCAATAATGGCCATTGTCACTCGCTTCTTGTCCATCATCAAATTTTTCTCTTCCAACGACCTGAGTTCCAGTTTTCGATAATGGTCGTCCGCATGAAACACCACCTGTCCTTCGGCGAAGCTGATTGTGTAGTATTTGCACGACTCTTTGTCATCTGAACAATTGGCAATCAATCGGTGGAAATACAATCAATATACATACATTGGAAAGTCAATCAATCAATCAATCAATGGCCGGCAGCGTTTGCCGTTTGCTGGCCTCCTGGGTCGGGTGTGATCGGGGTGGGGTTTGACTCGGCTATGAATATGACTTCGCATCTCATTAGACGCTATTGTGAAACAGCAGCCAATCACATGCGCACTGTGCATAGACACGCCTGCGACCAGCTGAGAGTTGACTGAAGTTTCACAAGAGGCTTGGCGCATTTCATAAGAACATTTTGCAGCCAAGTCGAAGTCAAACCGGACCGCAGCACACTCGACCTGGATCTGGATGTCAGCAAAGTATGTATGCACGCCGGTCAATGAAGGTATAGTAAATTTCCAAATTCGCTGCCGCACAGTAAAGTACGCCCCATAGTTAATGTCAGGTTCTAAACCCGAAATTCAACTTGTGAAACATTCGGACAGCCAACACACACGCAGCTTGCCAGCCAGCCAGGCAGCTGCGCGCAATGTTTCAGAACCGCGTGGTTAGCGTTCGGGTTTATAACTTGACATTAACTATGGGGCGTACTTTACTGTGTGGCAGCGAATTTGGAAATTTACTACAACATAAACGTATGTAACCTTGATACATTGACAACGTGTCTGGCAACAGCACAAGCCACTGTTTGACTCCGTCCACTTTCACCCATCCTTTGTGCACCTGTTCGTATTGTGGATTCTTTCGCTTCAATATTCGACTGTACGCCTTCTGGTCAGCGTAGTTGAATCCGACGAAATCCTCGTGCATCGTGTTGATGTACGCATTCTCGTACGCGAGAAGCTCCTGCAAGTACAAGTGTGATGAAACATCATTACGTGACCGTAATTTCGTAATATCTGAACATTTCTTGCTAGGGCCACGCGTCTTGGCAACGTAAAGACTGAAAATGAAATCTGTCGGTTTGCAAAAACGGTGCAAACGGCTTGGTGGTCTCGGCAGTGCCATAGAAAGGCAAAGAGGCTTCGTCCGATTCCCAGCGATGTGTACAAAGCACAAACGGCTTCTGATTTTGGATTGTACCCAAGTTCGTTCCGGTTGCTAAAGACTGAAATATACCTTCACAGCAGCCGAAGCGACCAATGTTTTCTCCATTATCACCCCGGTTGCGATCTGATAAATGTGATTGTGGAGTTCGGGGAATGGTTTCAAGAACGCATCACAGCTCTCAGCCACGGCCGACATCATTTCTGAGGCAACACTGTCCACCACCTGCATAGTGGGATTTAGAACTTGTAAACGCATTTTATATTTTGATTTAGGAGAGCAAAATCTATGGGAAAGTAAAGAATTTGGTAATTGATCCAGTCCGGCCCGGTCTTGCCTAGATCACGCGACTTTTGCATTGGGAAAAGGATGTTGAATAACTTGGGGATATTACCGATTGATACAACCTTCAAAAGTTGTTCCCACACCAAAAATAAAAATTGAGCAGCTTTTACGTTGGTCCAAATTAGTTACATCAGTAAACCATAAAATATCAGTGACCAAGGCAAGCCCGGACCTAACCAATTACCAAGTTTTTTTATTTTTCCCATAATTTTCCCAAACCTGTTCAGTGGCAGTGCCCAATCGCTTGATCTGCTGTCTGATGACGGCATCGAATGCCTTGTCGGGCGTGAACAGGCCCGATCGAACGCCGAATATGTTTTGAATCGTAAAGCCGATATCGCGTTTCATTTGCGTCTGAAACATCCGTGTATGCTCATTGGGGTTTCGCTTTGCTCGCATCTGTTGGAGAAATTGGGCGCAATCAAAGTCCGGGTCCGATGCAGTCAGTCAATGGTCCTGTCTTGCAAGGCCGATCACATTAATCGGTCTTTCAAACAAGACGGAACTGGAACTGATCACCAAGTTTTATTTCGCCCTTGTATCCCATGGGTGGTGTGGAGCAAACAAACCTCGTCTGTGAATTCAGTCGAATACAGTGCCTTTTTGTAGTCAATGTAGAAGACCGCGTTGATTCGGGCGCCCGATGATAGATCGCTGAGATTCAGACCGTGATCGTGTATGCCAAGCAGCAGTAGTTCCAATCTAAAAACCAAAATCTCAGAATTTGTGCAAAAAAGATTGTAAATGGTAAAATAAATCGATAAAATACCGGACCTCTCGGCAAACTGAATGGTGAGCAGAGTGAGTGTCTTCACTTTCCACATTGGATCATTATAATCATAGTCCATTTTGAACTGAGCCATCTCCGTTTCCAAGCTGAACAATTGCTGCCGGACTAGCCTTTTGAAATCAGGCAAATGCAGAGCGATATGTTGAATTAGAAGTTGGTGGAGGGAGCAGCGAAGATAGGAGCAACCTAGACGAGAACTGATGTCTCGATAGGCTGGGTCGGACCTGGAACATGAAACGAGATCTACAAGAGAAAGGGAGTCTTCCGTGTTACCCATTGTATACCTTCGTTTATGGTTTTATTCAAAACAAAAAAACATAATTTGTGTTACAGGCTGTTGTTACAGCTGAATTTTATCTGTGATACTCTGCTAGTTTTCAGTAGTCCCACGTTTGATCGATAACCTATAGAACAGCTGCGCGGTTCAGCCTTTTGTATTCTCAAAATATGTTTCACCACGGTAACACTTACTCGAAGAACTCTTTCTCCTTGTCAAACGCGTCTTGCATTCGTGTGTTGGTGTCGATGTCGCGCTGACTTCGATTCACCACGCCAATGTAACCGTATCTGTGTGTAGGGAACTCTGATATGAGACTTTCCGTATCTTTCGCTTCATTCAGTTTCAGCAGAAAATAACGCGAAACGAATGTCAAATTTATCGTATTTGTTGGTCCATGGCGAATGTCCAGCTTTTTGCCAAGGCGGTGGCCAAAGCCAAGAAGTCATTTTTCTCCAGTGCTTGTCCCATTTTTAAAAAAGATATACTTATTTTGTTGTCTATAATTTAGATTTTTTTAACCAGAATGCTATATATAAACATGACCATGAAATTCTGGCACTTTTGGCAAAAATATCAATGAAGATAAGTGTTTCTGAAGTTCGAAGCGTTGGACTTTTAGGGTGAAAATGACGCACTTGATATGCAGGGGCCACATTGACCAAAAGGGGGACCATGGTGCCTGTGCCTTGGATCCGCCGGTGTGTTGGCATCAACCCGAAAATGAAAAAAATAAAAACACAAACACAACCGCACCCATACCTCAACCACACGACTTCGTTATCCAACATTTTGCGTGCGTTAGTGCCTGCATCCATTAGGTCTAACTTGGTCAACACGCCGATGGTCCTGAAACATTTAGTGGTGTTGAAATGGTAAAAAAATTGAATTGAAGTCACATTTTGTCTTTCATCGTTATGTATTTAGCATTGCAGCCACTTTGAATTATTGACGGTAAATTTTTTTATCGAAAATGCTGAACAACTTGCACACAAGTGCATAAGCGGCTTTCTTGGTTTCGACATTTTGTATTTTCGATTTCGATGTTCATCACGCACGTAAAGCAACAGTCCCCTGTCAAAATGCGCGTCTGCTGGAGGCGTTCAAACGTGAAACCGGTTTATGCTTATTATCAGAGTCAATTGCCAACGTGGAACTTTACACCGTGTGCTTTTGTAAATTCATTATTTCGATAGTTCAACGTGCA
>JASAMV010002092.1:0-10114 GCA_030248065.1 Rhynchonema sp. JSB1_4
GTGCGGTTTGGACGTATGTCTAGCGAGGTCAATTACAGCCAGATGAGCCGTTGAATCCGATCAATTCTTTTTCATGGAAACTTGACGAAGTTAACTTGGTTTGAGGTATTTTTTAGGTTTTGATAGTTAAAATTGTTCGAATTTTCATTTTTTACGTTTCATTGAATAATTTTGAGTGTAAAATTGTTCGTTCCATGCTTACGTGTTGCATTGATATTTTGGAAGTATTAGCTATATATTTGCTCAATTATTGTGAAATAGTTTTGAGTCTTGTGGAATTAGTATGTTACTAAAATTATTTGATTGGATATTTTTGTTATTCGTGATGAAGGTTAAGGCTTTCATTTTTCTTATTGTAAAATATTTGACTATTTATGTTAGAAGTTCTAGTCTATTTTTACATTGCTGTAGGAACAATTATATTACTGAAATTTCGAATTTTCTGGGTAGCGTTTTGCGCAGTGGGAGATTAAAAGAAAGGCTTTGTCTTGTTGAAATGTGCCAAAATTCAGGATTCAGGAGTTTAGTAAGAGCATGCGCTTTTATGAAATGACGGGATTGTATCAATTTTTTATTCGAAATTTTTTTGATGACCTTTTCAATCGTCTGTCATCGGCATGGTTGCAATTCAAAGCAAAAAAATGAACATCGAGAAAATTGACAACATCGAACATAAATTGTAACGGGTAGACGCATGTGAAATGAAAGGTTTGGATATTAATTTGATTTCGAAAAAACAAAAAAAAACGAGGAAAGTTCAAACAACAAAATGTGGAAGAAAATGTTTCAAATAAAGGTTAAGTCCGTACTCAACAAGCATAATTTGAAGACTCGAAAATGAATGGCGTTGAAATAAATGAAATATTTTTGAAAATTATGCAGATAATAATATGCTTGTGGGTTAGTGTTGTATGGCAGTCCTATAACAATCAGTGCCAAGGGCAGACAGAATCTCACCGTCTTCGAGCATTTGCTCCAGAGTTTCACGAATTATGTCAGGATTGCTGTTTCAGGCTTCGAATGATGGAATGTAGCGAAATTCCGATCGATTCATTGTGTGGATTTTGCTCGGTGAATGTCTTCACAGTACGTAGAATCTTAAACGATGTTGAGTATGAACGATAGGGAAGATAAAATTTTGGAGTAGCAGAAGAATGCGTGTTTTGGAGAATATGGAATAAAGTGATATATAGGATTAAAATAGATGTGATGTGCTTACATCGGCCTTGAGTTCATTGTGTGGGTACTGAGGTGTCGAAATTGAGGACCCATTGCTGACATGCGGTGTCGACACGGATTTTGTTTCATTGGTAGGTTGAGCGGGGTGTTCTGGAGCAGACGCGACTTCGGATTCGAATGAGAACAATTGTGCCCATGTAGCTGCAGATTGGTACTTGATGGCGATCGGAACATCCTGGGGGATTATGAATGTAAAATTTTTGTTATGAAGGTGAGGAAATTTGCAAGGTATATTGGTGGAAATGTTAATATGAAATTCTATACAGTACTAATTAAACGAACGATTATGGGTTGTGAGGTAATGTGTTCATTGTAGAAATTAGGATTTTAATACTGGCACAGATATTATTGCGATTTTTCTGTAGAGATATTGGACTGTAGTTTCATATAAGGTGTAAGATTGACTTATTTTAATTCTCGAGATACAAAGATTTGTTTTGTTCCAAAAAAACTGATATGATAGATCATTTTTTGGATTGTGAAAAAAACGTTGAATTTTATTGGTAGTGGAATAAATTAAATTTACCTGATTGTAATACAGACTTGACAACTCGCATTCTTTGTGGAAGACGTCCATTTGTTCGCGTGAAATTGGAATAATTGTATTGAATATGGCCATATGTGTTTTTGTTGAGGCGAGTTCAGTGATGGTCAAATCGGGTATGAGTACGAGTGTTCCACGGACAACTTTGGTTGGAATGCTGTTTTGACCGGACTGAAAAAAGGTAAGAAATGTGATGAATTGGGACACGAATTGGCCGTAGTGGAGAGATTTGTTTGTCAACATAAATAAAGGTTCGGAAGAACATTATGTTACCATAAAGCATTTGACTTTGAGCGTTGAATCGGAGTCGTCTCGAAGTTGCACGTAAGTCGAACTACCAAATTTGGCGGCGAATTCGTTTGACACAGTTTCATCGGCGACTATGTCTTGTATAACACCGACTGCTTGAACCTGCGTATGAAGTATTTTTTGATGTGTTGTGTTTGAAGGAAGTGAAAGGAGTGCGCTTTATTATGTGTTCAATTGCAGATTAAATGATACGTAGAAGTTAGTAAAGATGTTGTGTTTTTTATAGAAATATAAAATTTAATAGTCAATAACTAATTTAGTTAACTTAAAAAAACGTACCGATTTGAACGAATAACCGTTGATTGTAATGCGGCTATTACGTTGAAGAGCGTCATATATTGTAGCCAATGGTGCCGGACAGGTGCGACGAACATCTTGACGAATTCGCTGGAATAAATTGAATTTGATGAGTAACGTATAATTGAAATGTGATGCCTAGATGTGTTTGAGGAATTTGTTTTATTGGATGTGAATTTCTAAAAAGATGTTGATTTGATCTGATAGAAATGGTTGATGGCTATTGAAGATAGGTAGAAGTCTGATTGAATATTTGAAATAACCTGGTTTTCCAGTTTCTCGGTTTCGGATTTATCGACATCCGCTAGAAATGGAGTATGATTGTATTTCGGTGCATGTTGTGCTAAAATGTTTAGTGTTGCTTGTTGAATTCTCGAAATAATTGTAAGGTACAATTGAATCGGGAAACAAACTCTGATTTGGTGTTGAAGGCGTTGTCGGACTGTCAGAGGAGGGAGTCGAAATGACGTCAGTGTCGTTCGTGTTTGGATCAGGCGAAATTGAGGTGTCTGATGAAATTTGGAGTTAAAGTGTAGGCATTTTTTTAAGGGGGAAGATTTGATCGTGGGATAATGATGTTCTTGAATTTCTTTGAAATGAAAAATGATATGAAAAGTGTTATGGTAGTTTAATTTTTATTTTATAATTGAGTTTAGATGAGTAGCAATGGTTTTCAATTGCAATAATAATTCTAGAATGAAAAAATAGTTGACTAACGAAAGCTGAATCCAAGATTAATATTTGATGAATGTTCTTGACGCTGTGTTTCTGTAGTTGTAGCGATGGGCTTGAGAAGAGGGTCTTGCAATTCGTCACTGGATTTTTCCTGATTCGCTGTGTTGTTGGTTTCAATATCATTTGTCGTTTCATTTGATTCAACTGTCGTGTCAAGCGAACACTCGTCATCGGAGAGAGGACGAATTTCGGGCGAATTGTCGCTCATGCTGAAATATGTTAGAAACTTTGTGTGGAAAGAATGTAAATGTATTGTTTATGAGTAGGTGTGGGTGATACTGTGAACTTTTGAAAAAAAAATATTTGTTTGGAATTATGTTCTAAATAAACACAAGTAGCAACGTGATTTGCGGAAGTGTTAAGTTGTTGAGTCAAATGTAACTTGAAAAATGATAGGTGTTTTATAAAGCAAATATTCGTGTGATTTTTATTAATTGGTAAAAAGCGGATTATAGCGTGTAATTTATGGTTTTGATGAGGTTATATATTTGCAACGGATATTTTCCAAGTTGCAATGGATCTGTAGAATCCAAAAATATAGTTGACGGTCGAGAAGAAAAGGTTCAAAACAAATAGTTTATTTTTTTCTGAGCAATATTCATTTGAAAGGTTAATTATGGTAGAAATTTGGCACTCGAGATATATTTTGACACACAGATGCAAAATAACAATTTCAATTTTTAAAATGAAATTTGAGCAGGAAGTCAAACAATGTTCAATTCTGCGATGAAGTGAAAATGTTAAACATAAAAATTTTTGTTCCCCAAGAAAAATCAAAATGTATCCGTATGTAGAAGGGAAGTAAAGCATCAAAGAAGAACATTTTGTAGGTTGAAATAATGAAAGAGAAAAGTCGAAAATTGGAAACTTGAGCAAAAAACGAATTCGTAACAACGTATATAATGATTATAGATAACAGCAATGAGAGAAATGTCTTTTAAAGGCAAACAAAGGCAAAGAATTGTCAGGATAATTTTTGAACAAAATGAAGAGAGATTGCTCGTATTTAGAGAATGTAAAAAGTTACGTAACTTTGGATTAAAAAAAAGATAAGAATAGAATTAGTATGAACGAGATTTATCAGAGAAGAGACTGATATGAGGTTGGTTTTTTTTGCAGCCTTAGTAACGTAAAGAAAAGTGACAAATGCTGTTTAAACAAAGAAAGTGGTATAAAAATGTGTAAGGTTTGAAAATCGACGGCGGTGTAGATTAGATATCATGCCAAAACGAAAAACGATCAAATTTCAAAGGGGGCGGAATGTCCGAAACAGGAGATCCTGGATCCATTGGTTTTCGCGCGACGGGTAGAATGAGATCGAACGGTGATGACAGCTGTTTCAATGTTTTGTAGATTAGAAACGCTGTGCATAGTTGGAACATCTGAAAGGAGATTATGTTAGATTATAAGATAGGTAATTAAATTTGCGAGGCAAAAGTTAGTGGTTAATTTTTTGAATAGGTGTGGATTATATTTTACAAATTATGTATTTTTAAAACTGCTATAAGAATAAAATGTTTGAATTAAATTTATGTGTGTTCTATATGTTACCTCGGAATAGTACGAGCATGCTTTGCTGTCAGCATACAAAATTCCAAATAGACGAATCAAGTTGGATTCGGACGATTTGAATGCCTCGTGGCCAGCGTACGTAACCCTGTCGGCATTGTAGTGGATTCGTGCAAATTTGCGAATTTCGAACTGAAATTTAAAAACGGTTTTGTAAATTGATATTTGTGCAATTGTGGGGAAGTTAGGGATGTATAGTACGTATGTTTAGAATTTGTAGTAAGATGGCAGCCTAAATGGAAAATATGTTATGGAAATGGAAAAAAATAAGTTGAAACTGATATATTTGGTTATTGTGTATAGGTTTTGTATAGAGTGTAATAGAGAAGTAGGGATTAAATGATATTTTTGTGTTATTGGTTTTACTAACCAAGTGGGCGATCGATTCATGTAGAAGCATTCTATCCTTTCGAATATTTTGTCGCATTAATTCAAACGCGAGATCGTCGAAGTGCTCGAAGGCTGCCTGGCATCGTTCATTGACGGGAATGGCTGCTGGAAATATGATTGTTATTACTTATATACTGGTGGAATTGGATGTTTCGAATCATCGTGAAAAGATGAGTGTGTTTTTCAGATTATCAACGACGAGGAATAAGTTTTAGTGTTTGAATGTTAACAGAGTGATGGATTGGGTTTTTAAATTGGGTTAAGTGATGGATTCGGTTTTTAAATTGGGTCGAGTAATGGATTTTGTTTTTAAATTGGGTTGAGTGTTGTATGGGGTTGAGATAGTCAACATGTTATAAGGGTTAAAAAGAAGATATAAATTTATAGTGAGAAAAATAGATGCGTTTACCGTCAGTCCATTCTCTCATAAACCATTCATTGTATTCGGCGTTTGTAGCTTCTCTGATTTGACCAACAATTGCTGGATTTTCGCGAACTTTAGCGAATGCACAATTGCCGCACAATACGCTATTGTCGGGAGCTTTGAAAAAATTGTTCGATTTGGTGATGTTCTTGCATGGACAAACGGACCTGTAAATATAATTTTTTGGATATTGGTTATTCAGAAAATGGACATTCCTCACATTTCTGTCAAGTTCGGACACTCGTATTCTCGAATGACATCACACATTTCCCTCAATACAATGTTGGTCGCCATATGGCATCCGTCTGGAGTGCAAGTGCGACAAATCATGCACTGAAATAGAAATAGCTACATTTTTGCCTGTTTGTGTCAAGAACTACTTCTATTCGCGTTTTTGGAAGTCGAGTACGATTGATCGGCGAAGAATTAGGTAAAGAAAAATTTTCTGTGAAAGAAAATTTTGTTTTCTTTTTTTGGTAAGAAAGGAACGGAAATATAAATGTTTCAAAAACAAACCATCAGTGTGTCCTCGGGAACATGAGGACGTTGTGTGATGTATAATCGCACCAAACAATTTCGACATGCGCTATGTCCACACAATAGGGTCATCGGTTCGGACATGATAGAGAAGCAAATTGGACATTTCAAAATTGCACGCAGCTGCTCGGTAATCGGAGGATGAATTTCCATTGGCAGTTGAAATTGGGAAGCAGATAAATGGAAAATCGAATTTGTCGTTCTGAATGCTGGTAGACTATTATACATGTTCGAAATACATAGTTGAGAAAAAGTGGGATAAGGATAGTGTTGTGGAGTTTTTTTCTGATAAGTGAATCTTTTTGAACGTAAAGTGTGTTTCAAGGCGTTGAGTAAGGTTGGACAAAAGTTGACGAAATATTGTTTTTGTGATAATTTTTTTGAAGACGGAAAAAATAGGTTAAACTTTTTGTTAAAAACTTAATTTTTCGGAATTTATTGCTTTTTGGCTGTTGTCGGTCAGTGTTGCACATGGGGGCGGGGAGTAATTGTAGATGGGGGCTGGTTTAGTGTATCCGTTCCTGCCGTGCAGTCCAGTTGCTGATGCGGAGGGGAAGATAGAAGACGCTCTTTTTTTCGGAGGGGGGGAAGGCGGCAAAGAGTGAAATTGGGGAAAAAGTCACGTCTTTAGGTACAAAATTTTAGCTATTTTGGGGCCTTTTTGAAAAGAATTGTTGATAAGAAGTATTTTGAGGAGAGGTATAAAGATGTCCATTTTAGGCATAAAAAATGGCGGATTTTAAGCAAAAAAAGGGGATATAGTGTATCGGAAGGAGAAAATAGGGGGATAATATACCAGACCAGGGGAAGATAGTGTAGCCGAGTAGCCCACCCGTGTTCCGCCGCGTGGCAGGAATTAAGACTAGTTATCCCTGGGATGTTTGGCGTAGTAGAGCAGGTATTCCCCCAGTTTCAGGCGGGTAGAGTGGGTGTGCTTCGAATTTTGCTACAAAACTGCCAATTTTTTACGAAAATGGCGAAAATTAGTGCAAAATCGAGGAATTTTGGTTGAAATTAGCAGGTAATTCACACACTGACCGCGCGATAAGTTCTCAGAGGAATTGCGACGTGATAAACGGATAAAAGATTTTCGCCGGAAAACCTACACGCCTCTCGCCCCCCGAGCGCTGCCGCCCAATCCGGCTGCGCCGCCTGCCCGTGTAGTTACATAATGCCGGGGGGGCATCCGGTCTGGTACAGTAAGTATCGACGTTCTGCGAGCGTAGTACAGTAGCTATGGAGTCGTGGACAGTATTTATGAAGTTTTGGGTGATGAGGAAAATGGTATTTGCAACGGGCAGGGGTTATTTTTGGATGCACGTATTTTAGGGGGGGTTTTGTTTAGGTGGTGTATTTTGGCGAACATGATAGCTTTTGGCTGTACTCTATTCTCCAGAATAGAATACTGGAATATTAATTGAGGGGACCACTTGCTGGATTGATTGAATTTTACTAAGATTGGTGAAATGAGAAATAGAAGGCGTCGATTAATTGAAGACTCCCGCCCATTATGAGAGTGCGATTGTGGATCTTGTGCGTAGCGAAACGTAGTGAGAAGGTAGAGGTATATTCAGTGCTGTAGCTGGGGGGTGGGGGGGACTACCCTAGGTACAGTAGGTAGGTTGCCGCCCTCGCCTGGTACAGTAGGTGGGTTGCCAGCGCTCGCCTGCTAGAGTAGGTAGGTTGCCGCTCCACCTAATTTTTCACCCAAAACATTCATTTTTGGATTAAAATTGGATAAAATTGGTATATTTGTCTTCAAATAGGCGAAAAATCGCCCGCTGCGCGCGAAATTAGTGTTTTACGCCACATTTTCTTGAGTACTTAGACATAAAAAATTTCGGTTTCCAGATGACCCGCCCCAGGTGGTACGACCCCCCCCCTAGCTCGGCTGGTACAATAGGTAGGTTGGCGCCCCGCATTTTGGGTGGTACAGTAGGTTGCCGCCCCGCGTGGGTAGCTACACCACTGGGTATATTGTTGTGTGAAAGGTTGTTCGAGCTTGCGTAAGCAGCAGAAAGTCACTTTTCAACTATGATTGGTATGGTACTGGTAAAGTAAGAAAACTGAAAACAATCCATTTTTTAAGAGCATCATTCAAATGATTTTCTAATCGAGGAAGGCGTATAGTGAAATGAAAAACATGAAAAATATGCTGGAAAATATGACTGGGTGCATAATTAATCCCCGATGAATTCAACGGTTCGAAAATAATGCGAGAAAGAGAAAATGGAGTGGGCGACTTGTATTTCGCGCAATGCGCGAGTCGGTCTGTCAGTTGAAAAGAATAGAAAGAGAATGTCGTGAGCACTGGGGAGCACTGGCTGCTGAAGTTTTTTGTTTTGGAAATGGAAATCGCACTGGTTTAAGAAAGTATAATTTAGATTTGATTTAGAATCGCGAATATCATCATTCCGCGACATAGTGATCTGTCTGACTGCAGTATCGATCCGACTTCCGAAAGTGATTCGGACATGGATCAGTCACAGGTGTGTTACTGGTTGGTGGGTAGTGAATTGCGAGGGCAAAGAGTTAGAACCATTCACGTCGAGGTGCGTCTCTTTGTTTTCTTTAATATGCCTGGGGTGGGTTTGACATAGGGATATGTGTGCCGGCAGAAGAAATTTTTTGGTAAAATAGACACGTAATTTTGTGACTGGATAATATGTGTCTTTGGTTTAATTGCAATTTACGAAAAGTGATTGAGATGTTTTCGATGTTTAAGGAGAAAATAAATGTTTTTCACCGCGGAATAGCTTCTTGAGACAAAGAAGATGTAACAAGGAAAGTTAGATATTATCATTTTTGTTCTAAATGTTTCAGATTACGTTAACGAAATGTACGGCGCCGAAGGAAAAGAAAGAGTATCAAAATCCAGAAGTGGAGATGAAAGAATTGGAAACTGCACGTATGTTTCTTTTAGTTGGTGTACTTGGTGTATTTGATTAATTTTTGGAGTGGCATGGAAAAAGTTGTTCTAAAAAATTTATTGTCATGCAAGTTCACGATTGATTGCATTGTTTTTTCTTCAAAAGTTTGATAAGTAAAACTTTTGGGCGTGCTTTATGTTTTTCAGATAGAAAGTTTCTTTTATTTCTAGATCGAAGTGGAAAATCACACTTTATTGCACAAAGTGATCGATCGACTCCATATGTTGTTCGTTTTTCGAATGCGATGAAGACGTTGGAAACGTATCCGGATGATACTGGTAGGGGTTAGGAAAGAACAATAGAACAGATTCTTTTTCATACAGTTGGATGAATTCTATGATGACAATGTATGTTGTAGTTATAAATTGATGACAATATTAAGAAGCCTCGAAGGGCTTTTGAATGTGAATATGTATAATGGGAATCATAACATATCGTTGGTCTAAGAATAATTGTTCTTACAGAAGTTCCAAAGGAGCTTCTGAATCTGCATCCATCTCAACTGGTCGAACGTCTGAAGACGATGTGCATGGCAATTACGAACCTGCAGCTGCACTTCGAATGGAACACTTTCGTTGGTCTTTATCGGGATGGATTTACTGGTGTGATATCAGTGATAGCGAGAGGACCATATTATATTGATCACCGCAGTTGTTCGGTAGAAGTAAGTTTGTTCAGGAAAATATTTCATTCTCAATTTATTGTTGAATATAAGATTTAAAATAATATTCGAAATGGTACAAGTGTATGAAAAATTCTGTTTCAATTTTTTGAAAGTAATTTGATGGAGATTAGCTGTTGCAAACCTCATGAATATTGATCGAAAACATAAGCAGATCTTTTAGTATATATATATATTGGATTGCAATATACTTAGATAATTTTTTATGCAGATTTTGTTTGCTGATGCCAATACAACGGTGCTGAACAAACGATCGTGCAAGCGCGTTCATCTGTTTTTTCCGGAGAACAATTTCGGCGCTGCGATGCACGCTTTGGGTCGTCTGATTCCAAAAATTCGAGAGGTTTGAGAAAAATGGAGATATGTAGTACGGTTGAATACGTTGTAAATATTTCGTTTTAAAGAACCGATGCAGTGCAAATTTACTGGACTGAACTTTTTAACTATGAAAAGGAGGA